>CAUZXS010004002.1:0-57500 GCA_963585895.1 Sepioteuthis lessoniana | reverse complement strand
CTCTCTTTTACTCAATCTCTCTCTCTCTCTTTCTCTTTCACGCAGTGTCTCTTTCTCTTTCACGCAGTGTCTCTTTCTCTCTTTTTCTCTCTCCTTCTCTCAATCTCTTTCTTTCTTTTTCACTCTCTCTCTCTTTCTCTCTCTCTCTCTCTCTCTCTCTCTCTTTATATATGTATATATATATATATATATATATATTTCATTTTTTGGATTACTGAATATCATTATTCCGTTCTTTCAGTTTTTCATTCCTGCTTTTTTCGTTTTTTATTTATTTATCCATTTATTTATTTTTCGATCTCTCCTTCCTATAATTCTTCTTCTTCTTCTTCTTCTTCTTCTTCTTCTTCTTCTTCTTCAAATTGAAAAAAATTTTTTGCAATTTTTATTCATAACTATTTTCTTCTATTATCGCTTTTCATTCGTTCTTCATTACGTTCTTTTCTTTTCTCTTTTAATTTCTCTTACTCTCTCTTAATTCTGTCTCTTTCTTTTTCTTTTCTCTTTTCTCTTCCTCTAATTATTTCGAGGAGTAACACCAGCCGTAACTTAGGACCCTTAAATGTCCATTTCAAACGTCGCTAGTGGTCGACCGCCTCGCCATAATACCAGAACTTTAAACCCAGTTTGCATAATAATTCATTTCTGAAGGAAAAGAAAGAAGTTTACTTCTCCTCTTTTCTTTCCTTCTCTTCTTTTATCAATTTCAACTCCTGTCTCTTTTTCTTACTCCTTCTCTTTCTTTTATGCTTCCTCTTTTTTTTCTCTTTTTATCTCTTTTCCCTGCACACATTTTTTTCTCTTTTGCCATCGCTATCTCTCTCTATCTGTGTCTCTCTCTCTTGTTTTAACCCCCTCTCTTCATGGATTGGTTTTCTTTTCTTTTATTAATATCAACTTCTCTCTGTCTCTGTCTCTCTCTTATCCTCTTTCTCTCACTCTTCCTCTCTCTCTCTCTCTTTCTTTCTTTCTCTCTCTCTCTCTCTCTCTCTCTCTCTCTCTTGGTTCTGCCCTCTCTCCAACTCTTTTTTTTATTATCTTTCCTTCTTTTTCTCTAACTCCCTCTCTTATTCTTTCGATGAATTTTTTTCTTCTTTTCTTTCAACTTTTACTTTCACCAGCTTCATCTCACACAACACGCACATCACATATTACAAAATTTCCCGGCCGCCCGGTAACGACCGTCGTTGTGGAGCCAGTGGATACGAGTAAAGCCTAACCACTTCTCCACCATCAACACCACCACCCTGCCGTCACCCACCACCCATCGTCCACCCTTTTCTGCACCCCCTCCCCACTTCGTCCATCCCCCTTTCCTGACACCCCTTCCACCATTTCACACCTATTTTCTTTCTTTCTTTACTTATGCCTCTGTAAGTCTGCCTTCACCGAGGCCTTTGCCCACCCGTTCGCCCTTCTCTTGCTCTCTCTCTCTCTCCTGTTTGACAGCCTGTCTTGGGTAGTGTCTGGAAGAGGGGTGGCAGAACCGCCGGCGGCTAAGGTCTGCCCAGGCCTCTCGCCTTCCTCTTCTCTTTTTGCCCGGGTTCCTGTAGGCTTTTAGGATTTGACACGATATTAATCACACATGTAAGTACCGACCTAGTTGCATGTCTAGAAACACATAGAGACGCACACAGATACCGGTAATAGAGATTCACAGATGCGGTGAAAATCAACGTAAAGACGCACCTCTATTATCTGACCATAATGACATACACTTGGAGATAAATACAAAAATACAAATTTATGACTTCCCAACGCGCCCCTATCGATAGAATTTGTAAATCGTAGTTTCATTATTCCACTTAAAATATTATCAGTTTATGGTGATAATTTTTTCACATGACATTTTCGCCAGCGTTAAATACTTTTGTGACAATAATTAATCGATTGATTGAATGCATGAATCGTTTTTACGGTATTTCAACCTTTAAAGGGTTAGTTTATGCCTTGGCGTTTGGAAATCACGTTGTTGATGTTTACATTTTTTTGTGTAGCTGTTTCTTAAGTGGTTTCGACACACAGTTACGTGATTTCAAGTATTCCTATCAAATACAAATAATTTGCACACAGTTGTATGATTGGAAGTATTTCTATCTGATTAAAATAATTTGCACACAGTTATACCATATTAAGTATTCCTATCTAATACAAATAATTTACACACAGTTGTATTATTGTAAGTATTCCTATCTAATACAAATAATTTGCACGCAGTCATATGATACCAAGTATTCCAAGCGGAGCTAGTTCAGTCACTCTGCACAGTAGCTGTAAAAAAAGAACGACGAGATTATTTACGAACATATCGTGATTTCTGCCTTCAATTAAAATATCAGTGCTTTCCACTGAAGATCAAAGCATAAGACCACAACACTCCCTTGGAGAGTGTCACTGTTTTTTTTAAAATTTTGGTATAGAATTAAATGAAAAGAGAAAGATAGTATAGCGCCAATCTTTGATTTGATGAAGGGTTATACGTCTTAAACATCAACATTCAAAATCTTAGTTTTTGAACATTGTTAACCAAAGGCACTAGTAGGAAATATTCAACTTCATTAGTCACCAAGTGAGTAACGTTTTGTAAACTTATTGTGATGAAATGACTCCCCCATCACCTGCCGTGCGCAAGAGTTGGTGTTTCGACTGATAGGAAGGGGTCAAGTCTGACCTTGATTTGAAACCCGATAAGAAAGTAAATTTTCGATTTTTAACAATTGGTTTACAGAGAAGCAACAGAACAGAGTTTTTTTTGAGGATCCATAACTATTTTAGGTGCACCTTCAGGAGCCTCGATACAGACTTTTATATAAAGCAAATACTTTCTCTCTTTCATCGAGAGATATTGGAAGATTCACAAAAGCTGGTCTGATTTATTAGAATAAACGTAAGAATAAAAATGAAAAATGCGTATTTGGCTACTTCTTTCAGCAAAGGAAACCAAGTGACAACCTCTTCGGCTTTCAAAAACCGATAACAAACTTTTTAGACACGAGACGATGCTTTAGACATGAAGAAGGTCGAGGAGCACACTGAAAGGAAAGTTAGAATCAATCAACCAAGATGGTTGTCTGATTCTGCGAATAATTATTCTCCATTCTTCATGTCTATTACTTCCTTGTGCGGGACACTACTGGAGAAGTAAGGACGAACTCATAAGTGACATACTCCTGTGGACCCCTTCACATGGACGAGCATGATGATTCATAATACTACTTAATCAATATTTTTACTTTTATCGGCAACTAATACATATCTTTCTATCTATCTAAGTTTTTTTTTTTATATCTATCATCCTCTCTTCAAATCTTTCAGTGTGTTTTACAAGAATGTAACCGTCTTTTTAGGCAAATTATTTAAACTATTTTGTGTCCCTAAAAATTATATTTTTAGACAACCCATTTTACGAAAATAAATTCTCACCCGAATGATTGCATCATGCGCTAACCTCTTTCGAGAATTCATCCCTTTGTGTTCTATTGGCAATGTTGTTTTTCACCTACGTTTTTGGTTGGTTGGTTGGTTGGTTGGTTGGTTGGTTGGATTTATGGCATATCAGCCTTTGTTGGTTATTTAACTCCAAATCCATTTTATGTAAATAATCAGTTCTATTTCAAACAATTCAGTTGAGCATAAGCACGCAGTTTGAATGTAAGTACAGTTTAGTAGTGAAAAACATTTCTATTTCAAGCTATTCAGTTTAGTCAAGCAGTTCTAATTTAGCTAATTCAGTTTAGTATAAGTACAGATTTGGTTTACACACAGTTAAATGTCAAAACAGTTCTATATTAAACTAATCAGTTTAGTGTAAGTACAGTTTCAATGTCAAAAAACAGTTCCATTTCAAATAATTCAGTTAAGCATGCAGTTCAAATATAAGTACGGTTTAATTGTCAAAAACATTTCTACTTCAGGTTATTTAGTGTTGTCAAACAATCCAGTTTAGCATAAGTCTGTCGTTAGTTCTGTTTAACCCATAGATAGGGCCCTATCAGGTGCTACCACGCTGGGCCAGAGTGGACCTGGTAGCAATGGCAATGAAGGGGTACTCCGCATTCCCCAAAACCCCAGCATTACTGGAACCTTACCATTAGATTGTTTAGTGTCATGTCCAGGACACTCATTGGGGGGGGGTCTTACCCCTCTGCAGAGGTACAGTCAGTGCAGCCCAAGCCCCCACTTGGCAATTCGTTTTTGTGTAATAAATCTTAGAAATGGGTAAGTGACGAATTTAATGAGAAATTTCCCTAAGTCTACACTACACAACCAGTCAAAAATATTGTTTGGTTGATAAATTTTGTGAAATTGGTCGTACGCAGGATCGAAACTGGCCATCTCGGTTTAACTGCCGAAGTACCCAATGCTGTATTAGAGCTTTTAGTTTTCCCCCGTAAAACTTTATTCACTTAACCACCGTTTCTCTTTAAAAGTACATAAATCGAACATTAAATCTTAAAATTTCAGAAGAAAATAATTTAATTGTGTCTGGTTACGAAATTATTGATTCAAATTCATATATTTTTTGTACTTTCACGATATATATATATATATATATATATATATATATATATATATTTAGCAACACCTCTGCACTAGTAGAATGCGACACAAGGTCAATTTTAAGCGGAGTTGAACAGGTCTGAATTCAGGGTTTTCCTTCTCCTAGACCCGTTGTCACACTAAAATCCAAGTGCAGAGGCTGCCCTGTAATTCACTTCTACTTTCACTATATGTTACTCTGTAAACCAATATTTGGATGTATTCTACGTGTGCAGTAACAAATATATATATATATATATATATATATGTGTGTGTGTGTGTGTGTGTGTGTGTGTGTGTGTGTGTGTGTGTGTAGTGCTTTTGTATAAAAGCGATATCTAAATAAACATCTTCTTTCGTTCATTTAATAAATACAGCTTATTTGACGTGAAACGAATCTGATAATAAAAGGTCGAACATATGTGTTTTTCTTCAATTATTTTTTCTGCATTTATTTTGAAAACCACAAAAAGAAATTTCTTCTGCTGAGCACTCATTTTGACCATTTGTTTTCCATCTGTGACTATCTAGCTATCTAGCTAGCTATCTAGCTAGCTCTGTTCATATCTCTATCTCTTTCTCTCTTTTGATCCCTATCCATCAACCTCACTTTCTTTCTTTCTTTCTTTCTTTCTTTCTTTCTTTCTTTCTTTCTTTCTTTCTCAATGTGTATGTATGTATGTATCTATCTATCTATTTGGCTCAGTTCATATCTCTCTCTTTTTCTCTTTTTCTCTTTTGATCCCAATCCATCAACCTCACTTTCTTTCTTTCTTTCTTTCTTTCTTTCTTTCTTTCTTTCTTTCTCAATGTGTATGTATGTAGAGAAAAATTGATGATAAGGCAATCCAAGTAGAAGGAGAGATTTAATGAGAAGTAATGTCGACACTATAGCGTTTCGGTTCTACTGAACCATCATCAGGGCTATGAGGGGTGATATTAGTGATGTTAAATCAACGATGGATGTTTAAAAATGCAAAATACAAAAACCCAGGGGAAAATTTGTATAACAAGATAAAGTTGGCCGTTTAATTAGTGAATCAATGTATGTATGTATGTATCTATCTATCTATCTATCTATCTAGGTTTATATGTGAATATCTGTATATATTATTCAACGTTTACTCCTACAAGAAAAGGTATCCAAAATTAAGCACAGGATTGATGATTAATAAAACAATTTCTAAATGAATGAAGTTTACCAAAACTTTTTGCTTTTGTCATGACACTTTATTGAAATTTTCAAAGTCTTCAGGAAAAGCAAAAAACAAAATAAAACAAAACAAAACAAAACAAAACAAAAAAACAAACTGTTTTCATTCATATGCATATTTAATTTTTAATCCAACTCTTAAAAACTGGAGATATTTTTGATGTAGACATTTTTCAAAAGAAAACTTTTGTCCGATTAAAGAAATACGCTAATAATGTTTATGACAAAAATAATTCACTATTACAAATATTTTTCTTAGCATTTAAGAATTCAAAGATTCATGACAGGTGTTCTGAACTTAGACTTATCATAATGGAGATTACGAATCGGTGTGTAACCGAAACTACATCACCACCGATGTCACAATTCCCTTTGTTATTTACGTCCCATTTTTCCCGATTTTTAAAATTCTAATCTCAATTATCAATCAAATTGTTTTATGTCACTTATGCTGCTTACCTTATCTACAGACAAATAACACGCTATTATATATATATATATATATATATATATATGTGTGTGTGTGTGTGTGTGTGTGTGTGTGTGTGTGTGCAACTAAATAGCAGTATACAGTGTAAAAACTGATTAGCATATTGATCTTTAAAATTTGATTTTAATAGATATTTGCTTTTTATGATTGATTTATAATTGTTTGGTTTTATTTTGATAAATATGAGTAAAAATGCCGTCAATAAATATCAATTTGTCATCATTAAGTTTCGCTCGTCTTTCATATTTAATATAATGATTTACTATAGAACTTCTCAACTTTCGCCCGGAAGGTGCCTATTTGTGCTAGTAGATATAGTTTGCTCTATTGTATATATATATATATATATATATGTGTGTGTGTGTGTGTGTGTGTGTCTGTGTGTGTGTGTGTGTGTGTATGTGAGTGTGGTTTTAAATAAAACCCGACAGAATGAGAAAAGGAAAAACAATAGAGAAAATTGACGTGTTTCGCTGTAAGATTAACGTCATCGGAAATGAAATTTAATTTCGCAAAAAATTGATTTTAATTTTACACACACACACACACACACACACACACACATATATATATATATATATATATATATATATATATATATATATATATATATATATAATAACTGTAGTATTAAATTGATTGTTTTGTTTTGGGTTTTCGGCATATCAACCCTTCTGTGTTATTTAATTCCAAACCCAGTTTATAAATATATATCATATATATAATTTTTAGGTGAATAGTTTATATGAGCCAGGTCTCATTTATTTGCACACAGTTCAATGGTTTCAAGTATTTTTATCTAACACAAATAATTCAATTTGATATCATTCTTTTGTTTGCCCACAGTTGAATGGTTACCAGTAAATGATTAGATAATTTTATTTGACTCGTTGGTGGGAGACTAACAGGTATTTCCACTCCAGGTCAGGGTTGTACCCGTTGAGAAAATTATTTATCCCAACTGTTATATTCTTCTTACTTTCACTTTCCTCGGGTTGTTGAAAAGTTCTAATCCTCACCAAGAAAGAAGAGCTATAGCTGAACATTTTTGTTGTGGCAACACCCTACCACTTCCTATAAAACTAGAAAAACTCATTCAGATTTTTGTCTTGGGAGGTCTATAAAAATATGAGAAGTGTGTACGACAAATCTGAAATTTGGATGAGGCTTAGAACTTTTTCAAAGACTCTTGTATGTCACTCGCACACGCTCATTTATGCATATATATATATATATATATATATATATATATATATATATATATATATATATATATATATATATATATATATATATCACAGACTACATGAGATTGATAATAAAAATAGATGTATATCAAATGACCACCTTTATTTAAAAATGGATATACCAGATTTTTTATTTCATTCTTGATTTTTTTCAGTTTTTTTCAGTTTTTGGAAAAAGTAATTTTTGAAATTATTACATTATCCTGATGATCATTTTGTGCTAATACCCGTTGAATTTTTTGGTAAATGTCCGGTACCCTCGAGGAGACTAAGTACGTTTGGGGTGATGCGGTGGTTTCTTAATACATAATATTTTTAAGGAGTGGAGTTGTTTGGCCTCCACCTTCGCCTCCGACTCTTGATCAAGAATTCAGAGTTTGTTGCTTTCTTCTAGATTGGTTGCCTTACCTAGTCTAGAGAGCGCAATCTGTCTTACTATTTACCCATAATTAGTGGAAGAGTCGAGAATTAGTGAAACATAAACAGGCTCGTTCAAGTTTTGAACCTGACACTTCGGTTCTATTTTCTGAGACAATAATCATTATGACACGTGCTTCCGACGATATGTGACGGTTAAAAAAAAGAAGATTAAAATAAATAACTTTAGAGATGTATTAAACTTGTTAGCTTCATTTTACATTGAGATAGACACCGTGGCGTAGTGGCTAGCGTATTGAACTGCAGCCACGCAATAAACGAGTTCGAATTCCAGTCGCGCAATAACGTTCAGTTTTGGAGAAATGCCCTTGCAAAAGGTATGAACCCTCTTAACCTCCCACCAGCTATGGATTAAACAGTACCCCTACTATTTCCCTAGAAGGATAGCTTTGGCATCAAATAACCCACGAGAACTGATATGCGATTAAAACCAAAGAAAGGATGATTTTATTTAGCTTAACGCACACACACACACACACACACACACATGTATATATCAGTCCATGCCTTCCCTTTGTGTATACTGACATCACTTTCAGTAGATGAGATAATACTACCGCGTTATGTGAACTGTTTGACTAATTTAAGAGCTTGGCCTCTCATAAGCGACGTTCTTCTATGGACTCCTACACATAGACATAGCAGCGTTGGCCAACCAGCAAATACAGACATCAGCTCTTTGTAGACTCTGGACGTAATCCAGAAGAACGGCCACGAGAGATAGCCGATAAGGATGGATGGAGAGAGAGAGAGAGAGAGAGAGAGAGAGAGAGAGAGAGAGACAGAGACAGAGACAGAGTGAGAGAGAGAGAGAATGAGAAGGGATTCAGCGCAATTAGAACGACAGAATGTTGATAATGATGGTGATGATGATACGATATATATATATATATATATATATATATATATATATATATATATATATATATATATATTAACACAGTGTATGGTCCTCACTATCTTACTTGTTGGGTTTGTGGCAGATCAAATGCGGTATAATTTGGAGAGTTCTCAATATCTGTGAAAAGCTTTTTCTACCTGATGATTGCCGTGTAAATACGGCATGAAACCAGTGGTCACAGATAAGTATCAATACTATTAAATATATCTAAAAAAACTAATATATATATGTATAAGTTTTTAATGTATTCTTTTCTTAAAATATTTCAGTGTTGGAAAACGGGTTAAGTGAAAAAAGGAACTTGGATAATTTAGAGAGTCCTGGAAACCCAAGCGGCAAGAAGAAAAAAAAGAAGAGACGACACAGGTAAGCAAACATTTCATTTCAAATTGTTTCTTTCCTTATTTTGACGGGATTTCAACATTTTTCATTCGGATTTTCTTTTTTTTTTTTTTTTTTTTTTTCTATTTGTTTCGTTTTTTCGTTTGTTCTTTTTTGTTGTTGTTTTCTTTTGCGAATTTTAAAAAGTTAAAAATCACTGAAATCACGAAAAAAAAAGAAAAAAAAAAGAAAAAAACAGGACAAAAAGAACAAGACAAAACAGAAAAACAAACAAATGATTATTTTGTCGCATTTAAAACTTAGTAATTTCTTGCCATTTTTCTCCCTTTTTTTTTACAATATCAATTCATCTAGCGGGATCAAATTATTTAATAAATTTTCTTTCAAGGCAAAGATAACAGATTTTATCATTATTTACGTTGGAAAATTGTATATTAAAGGTTGATTTTAGAAAATAGTAAAAATTGGAGATGTTCAAGAAGGCATGACAGGCAAATAATAATAATAATAATAATAATGAAAACATCATTATGTTCATTTATTGACAAACTCTACAGTTGTGAAACGTGGTAACCAAAAATATGTATATGGAAGTAAGTAAAGTTAGCGACCATAGTCGAGTGTGACCCGAAGGCTCCCTTTTCAATAGCTACTACACCAAGATGTAGGGCTGGGTACTCCTCCTTTCCCTGGATTGCTCCAATTTACCCATGATCCCTACTTTATATTGCTGAGTGTTAAGCAAGGAGGCATCAAATACCATTTTTTGAATCTGGTATGACTCGACCTGGATTGGACCCAGGTCACCCGGGTCATTGACAAACACCCTAGCCATTATGCCAATGTCCGTGCACTCCAGAAATATGCAGATTCCTGCGAAAGACGTTATTTGCAATAATTATTTGGTATGGCTAACTTTATAAACAATTCTAGCTTCAAGTAACTATTCTAAGTATAGATAACTTACACATAGTGAGGGGGTGCTCTCGGGGTGTAATGGTTAAAGCGCTGGTCTGCGGAATCGTAGTAAGCGAGTTCGTACTCCTGTCGCGCTATTACATTCACTTTCAGGCAAATACCCTTGTATGAACCCCCTTATCCTCCCAGCCATGGGTTAAATAGCACCGCTGCTGTTCTTCTCAAAGTATGACTTTGGCATTAAATAACCTACAAAGGTTGATATGCCATTAAACAAAGAAACCCCAACCCATACATAGTGATATGGTATCAAGTATCCCTATCTCATACAATTTAATTTCGAAGAGATCTAGTTGACCTCGCTTCGTTGGCTGGGGTTGTAGTATTATAGGATTCTACCTCTGCAGTGTCCTGGGTATGACACTCAACAGTATCTGATGGTGAGGCTCTATTCCTGGCGCTTTGGGGATATAGAGTACCTCTTCATTATCTCTCTCCCTGACTTAGAGAGATAATCCCTGTTCGGATCACATTTATAGGTCAAATAGAACTATTCATTCAATAACCTACGATACTTGAAAATCTCTGTGTGTAACCAAATGATTAATACTAAATAATAATTATCAATTACTAGGGTTAAATAGCAATGACTGCAACTGTAAGCAAACAGATAAGTACTGGCTCGTTTAAAAATGATGTAACTTACAAACCATTCACTTACAAATCAAATATATATATATATATATATATATATATATATATATATATAATTTGTAAGCGAATGTTTTTTTGTTACTTACAAACCATTCACTTACGAAGTATTAATATATATATATATATATATATATATATATATATATATATATATATATATATATTGGCAGCATTTCTTCATTAATACAAATTTCGTTTCTGTCTACATATTTTCTTGTTGATCCTTTCATATTGCCGTATTGATTTTATAGTATTCGGCGGGAATTGATTGATATATTTTCTATAATTGTTTATTTCCCAAGTACTTTCTTCCAGACTTCAGGGGAGGATGTATAACAAAAGTGATGTAACTTTGCTACTGGCACTATTTATGATCAATTTTAAAAGGAAACGCTACATACTGCAACGGCCCAGATGCTCTTCTTCTTTCAAAGTAATGTACATATAGAAGTTACATCACTTTTGTAATACATTTATGATTTGTAAGCGAATGGTTTAATGTTACTTACAAACAATTCGCTTACGAATCATATATATATATATATATATATATATATATATATATATATATATATATATATATATATATATATATATAGGATTCGGCATTAAAAAACCTATAAGGGTTGATAGGCCATGAAACACAACCCAACCAGTTCAAATGGAATTCTCTCAGGTGCTACAAATACGGTTCAGAGTGGAACTGGGATTAAGGACAATAAAAAAGCACTCTACACTTCTGGACTGGGGTCTTTATCCCCAAATGCAGCTTAATATTCAGGATACACTTTTTGAGCACTCTTATCCTTCTGCAGAGGATACAGCCAGTATATTCTTAGTCCCACCAACAGAGTTGACTTTTTCATGGTCAGACTATATATATATATATATATATATATACATACATATTTATATATCTGATACATTCAGTGTGTTTTAATAATCGTTTACGATATTATTTTGCTAACCAGTGATCTACGGCATCGTGTTATTTCTTAGATTTAGCTTCGTAGGTTACAAATCCACAAATACTGAACAAGTTTTGGAGACTGAATTGTTTTCAGTAAGTTAAGGTATTTAAGATTTGCTTTCGCAGACCCCTATCAGTGCCTTCTTTACTTACACAGTTAAGTTGAAGTGATATAAAAAGCCTAAAACGACCTGCACATTGTAGCAAGTTCTTGCCACTTTCTATTAGCTTGATGGAGTCTGCATTCACTTAAAAGCACAAAAGTTTATTTCAGTTTGTTGGCCTCACTTGACCTTTTCCTAGACGGGAATCTCTGAGGCCGTAGTGATTGAACTGCGAGATCAATGTAAGCGATTTCGAACGCCATTCGTTCTATTACATCACTTTCGGACTAATACCCTTGGGAAAGGCATGAAACCCCTCTATTACCCCTCCATGCTATGGGTTAAATAGTACCACTATTGTTCTTCTACAAGGATGGCTTTGGCATAAAATAACCCATGAAGGTTGATATGCCATTAAAAAGACCCCGAAACTGAATCTTTCTTATTGAATGTTCATTCATCAAAACTACAGAACTCATCCTACCCATATATTTTCCCCATAGATGACAAAAAGGCGGGTTCGTTACTTGATGTTCAATAAATACAGCCTCGACGAGGATTAGAACTTGGTTCAACGATTTTATTTTTCGTGCCACCTGCATTACCGTCTATTGCAAGTATTTGTTAAACTCCTCTTAGTTTATACTGTCTAGCCCTGTCGCTCTGCAGAGGGGTCTTGAATATAGCACTAAACAATCTGATGGTGATACTCCAGTCATGCTGGAGCTTTGGGGAAGGTAGATTACCCCTTCATATACTTCGCTCCCAGGTCCACTCTGTCTCGGAGTGGTTGCATCTGATACAGATCTATTAATAAGTCAAACAGAACTGTTTGACAATTAAAATGAGTGAAAGCAAATGACTTCAACTGACTAGTTTGAAATAGAATCGTGTGTAAAAATTAATTGAATTGTTAGTGATACATAGAAATACTAGGAACCATTTAACTTTAGTGACATGCTAAACTGAATTGTTTGATATAGAACAGTTTAATTATTTTACTGTGTGTGAACAAATGACTGATGTTTAATTGAAATTTTAGTGTTAATAGCAATACTTGAAAACATTTAACTGTGTGAAAACAAATGATTGATAGTGAATAGAATTGTTCGTATTAAATAGAAATAAGTGAAATCATTTAACGGTGTGAAAAAAATGAGCTCAGATTCGTTTAAAAATGTTATCTACAAAATATGTTTAGAAATCATATGCATCAAATATATATGTATAAAAAAGATTTGGCGTTAAATAACCAACAATGGTTGATATGCCATAAAACCAAACCAATTACGCTGATTGAATCCTCTGCTGAGGGGTTGGGGTTCCTACAAAGTAGGGGCCGAGGCATGACACTAAACTTCATCTGAAGGTGAGGTTCCAGTTCTGGAAATCAGTGAAGTGTGAAATACTCCATCACTGCAATTACTCCTATGTCTACTCTGACCAGGATTGGTTTTATCTTTTAGGGTTCCATCAAAGGGTTAAATAGATCTGTTGGCAAATTATGAGAATTAGATAGGAATACTTGATATGATATCACTGTAAATTATTCGTATAAAGAATACACTTGAAACTCTAATTACTTACTAAGGATCTTTATTAGTCACTCGAAACCGTATAATTGTGTGCAAAGAAATGAATATTATCAAATTGAAATAATTACTAGAAATCATGTTATTTTTATTGGTTGGTTGGGTTTTATGGCAAATCAACCTTTGTAGGTTATTTAACGCTAAATCCATTTTTATACAAATAAACTGTTTTATTTAAAACAATTTAGTTTAGCATGGGTACTCAGTTTAATTGTCAAAATCATTTCTATTTCAAGCTATTCAGTTTATTCAAACAGTTCTAATTTAGCTAATTCACTTTAGTATAAGTACAGATTTTCTTTACACAGTTAAATATAAAAACTTCTATATTAAAAAATTCAGTTTAGTGTAAGTAGAGTTTTAATGTCAAAAACAGTTCCATTTCAAACAATTCAGTTTAGCATAAATACGCAGTTTAAATGCAAAAATCAGTATAGGGAAGGAAGCACGGATTAGTTCTATTTAAACCATAGATAGGACCCTTATCAGGTGCTACCACTCCGGGCCAGAATGGACATGGGAGCAATGGCAATAAAGGGGTACGCTGCATTCCCCAAAGCTCCAGCATTACTGGAACCTCGCCATCAGATTGTTTAGTGTCATATCCACAACACATGTTTGGGGTGGGGTCTTACCCGTCTGCTGAGAAGAAGTCGGTGTATTCTACAGTCCAGCCGACTGGGCAATATTTTTATTATTTTTATTAGATAGGAATACTTGGAAACATACCAACATGTGCAAATTATTTGTTTTAGAGAGGAAAACTTGATACCATATCATCATCATCATGTCGTGCTATCAGCACGGATATCCCTGACCCGCTATCGCCACCCCTCCTAATCGTCAATTGCTTCCGGCAGGTACTCAGGGCTACATCCCGTATCGACACAGAGCTGCTGTATATAGGTTCAAGCTAGTCGTTCTGCCTTTGCACGTCCATGTGAAGGGGTCCACAGGAGCATGTCACTTATAAGCTCGTCCCTACTTCTCCAGCAGTGTCCCGCATGTCTAGTTCGTCTAACTTGGATAGTTTTCGTGATGGGTCATACCATATAACTGTGTACAAAAACTCTTAAAAAATAACAACACAAAAAAGTAAATATGAATATACAATGAACGTGACCCCAGGCATGAAATAACCCTAGACGGAGTGACATGCCGTTGAAATCAATCAACCAGTCTGCTTAGTCTAAGGTAATACTTTATAACTTATTCTTGTTAACCGCTGTTCCACGGCGACGCTGGCTTATCAGTGAACCAAAATAAAAACTGTTTTCTTCTCTTCTGTTGAGCTGCTAATAGCGTTGTTAGCCGTGTCGTATTTTGGCGTAGGATGAGGGGCGTATTTTAAGGAATGCCTAAAGTCATTTAAAGTAAAAAAGCTTCACATCCGTCTTTGGAATAAGTGTTTACCAGCTAAGCCTTCACCCTTATCCCGTCACGGCGACGGATTGAGAGAGAGAGAGAGAGAGAGAGAGAGAGAGAGAGAGAGAGAGAGAGATCTATTTCCAATGAGTGCCGCACTTGATCTATTGGTGTAAGAAAAACAAGCTTTTTACACTGTTTCCCGTGTAAAGGACGTTAGCGTATTATTTCATTGCCGACCCTTCCCGACAATCGCAAAGTTTGTTTTTCCACCCTCTCAGCACTCAGTGGGGGCTCTCCTCTACGGCTGCCATCCGAAACGACTTGGGGAAAGCTCTCTATCATCAAAAGTGTCGTGTAACAATTAGTCGAAAAGGGGCCGCACCCAAATGAGGTGAGGAAGGGCGGGTCGGCGACGGAGAAGAAGGTGTTACACTTATCAGAAGCCGAGAGTTCAGAAGTTGGGAGTGTTTCGGAGTTTGACATGTTTAAACAGCCTTTTTAGTAGTGTCGATATTTAGAGAAATTCAGAAGAAAACTTTTAGACAGCAGACACCTTTTTCTCTTTTCATGCATGCTCTCCTTCTCTCTTACCGTTGACTCCTTACTCTCCCTTTCTTTACTCCCTGTTTTTACTTCTTTTTTTTCTTCCTGATACTTCCTCCTTTACTATCCACTCCTCTTTCTTACTATTAAATTCATTTCTCTTCTGACATGTTTCCTTTCTACCTTCCCTTACTCTTCTCTTCCCTAAACTCTAATCTTATTCCTCTTTCATTCCTTTTCTTTGCTCTCTGCTTTTACTCTCTTTTCCTCACTAATATTTATTTCCTATTCTCTCTATGTTTAGTCTCTTCTTTTTAACTATCAAATTCCTTCCTCTTTTCAAACATCTTTTTATTTCTCTCTCCTCTCACTCTTCTTTTCCTTACTCTTCATTCTTACTCTTATTTTTATTTACTCTCTCAGTGGGAGGAGTTCCTGTATCGTAATAGCAGAAGAGATAAACAGTTACCTTGAAATAAGTTTACTCTCCTCGATTTTACTCTCTATTCTTACTCTCTTTTCTCCTTGTTCTTTTCTTTTTTCTTCTCAGTAGTTCTCTTCCCTTTCCTTTATGTTTTTACTCCCATCTTCCCGACACTTCTTTCCATAATCCTCAATTTTTTAAATTCTATTTATTTACCCTCCGTATCCTTAATGTTCTCTCCGATATATCCTTACTCTCCTTTTTTTCTTTTATTCTCTTCTTTATTACTCTCTATTATTGGTTTTCATTTCTTCTGTCTTTACATTTTCTTAGTCTTTTCTCCTTACGTCTTTATAATCTCCCACAGTGCTTTACAATCTGGTCAAAGTCTTCCTTCCTCTCCTTTGCCTTGTTTTTGTTTCCTTTTTGTTTCCTTTTATTTTCTTTTACGCAATCGTTTCTCTCTCTGTCTCTCTCACCCGTTTCTCTCTCTCTCTCTCTCTCTCTCTCTCTCTCTCTCTCTCTCTCTCTCCTTCACCCGTTTCTCTCTCTTTACCTAATCCGTTTCTTTTTTTTTTACTCGTTTCTTTTCAGACCTCTTTCTCTTTTCTCTTCTCTCTCTTCTTTTTCTTTTCACTTCTTTTTCTTTTCTCTTCTTTTTCTTTTCTCTTCTTTTTCTTTTCTCTTCCTTCTCTTTTCCCTTCTTTTTCTTTTCTATTTTTTCTCATCTACACAAAACAAATTTATTCCCCTTTTACCACGCCTACCATGTCATCATTCTTCAACGTGTCAATAAAATATTGACCTACACACAAGTTGATTGGTCCGTTTTTGTTACGGCCTGAGATTTTCATCTTACAAAGCCGCTAAGTGTTTAAGTTTCTGCTGTTTCTGCTGTTTACTAGTCGTCATCGTTTTCTTCAACAGACAGAATGTACTCCCGAAAAACATGCTCACACACACACACACACACACACACACACACATATATATATATAAATATATATATATATATATATATATATATATATATATATATTATTGCTTATTTGTTGGCACTCATGCCCACGTGTGGTACACAGATTACGTAATATTGTGCCGTCAAAATAACTGCCGGTATCAATTATGTAATCAACAAATTTGCATATTTAGCGGGAAAGATCTTCTAGTGACAACTACGTTTTGTAATTCATTACCAATCTGGCCTTTGGTGATATTTTATCAATGGTTGTTGATAGTTTCGTGGAAATGGAATCAGTAATCCGAGTTCGAATCCTGGATGAAGCTGTTAACATTTCACTAGGCGCTAATGTCCTTAAGATAAGCATAAATTTATCAATTTTCCATCCAGTTATGCGTAAGTAGCAGGGCAGACTTTAAACTTGGTGAAGCAACCAATTTAGGAGATGGAAAACTCTGAATACAACTTGAATTCACTAAAAAATGACCTTGTGTCAAATCTTTCTGGATAGATACAGATACGATGTGTTTTGTTTAAAAATAATATCCTTAATTTTCATCTAATTCTTTGGTTTATTCATTGAAAAACTATCAATTTATCATTAAAAAGGAATCAGTGAACTTTTAAAAAAAATTTTGAAGGTAGATGCTTTCTCTCTTGGGATTGTTCTTTGGGTAACATTTTACAATTTTTATTCTTTTAAAAATCTTAATTCTATTTTCATATTTTTAGTTCATTCTTTTTATCTTTAGTGACCAAGTGTAACACCAAATTTGGGGCTTATCATATATATATATATATATATATATATATATATATATATATATATATTACTTCATATTTGGTCATAAAAGATTTTATCTAAATGAAACAGTAAAAAGATAGCTTTGGGTAATTAAATTAATATATCTTGCTTAAAGTGTGCAAGATCTCTTAGTCTACAATGGAAATTTACTTAGTTACTTTCAGAAAGGATAGAACTGAACTCACTAACAATGCCCTGCGAGTGAAGCTCATTATTTGCGTGTACATTGGGCAGCAGTTTGATACCTTGATTTAAAGAATTTCTTTGATTCCATATTAGTTATAAATCCTTATAAAGGAAATTTTGTTTTTCAATATCTAAGAAAAATTTAACCGTTGTCTGATTCCAAGAATAAATGGTTAAACACCGAGGTAAACTTTTGTCCCAAGAAGTACGCAATGAGATGTGGAAAACTTTAGAAAAGTACCAAAGGGTTACAGGTTGGGAAGAAAAAAAAGGAAAGAAAAAAGGTAATAAAAGTAGGTAACTGGAGGAGGAAACACTTGCGTAAAAGATCTGACGAGACGGCAGAGTGTAAAGATATCAATTTGGCGGGAACGGTGTGAGATTTCCTGGTGGATTGAAATGTCACAGTAACTAAAAACACAACGGAGACGATGAAAAATTGTCTTTCGAAATTCAAACCTCGAAAAGAACTGAGCTGTAAGTTTAGCGTATATATATATATATATATATATACAAGAAAGAGAGAGAGAGAGAGAGAGAGAGAGAGAGAGAGAGAGAGAGAGAGAGGGAGAAAAATAAAAAACAGTTAAATAGAAAGATAAATATTAATTCTTTCTGCTTTTTTGTTGTTACCTGGACATCTTGGTTGATCTATTTTACAAATTTCTTCAGGTGTATAATCCGCAAGAAAAGAGAAATTGTAACAATAAAAACAGTACAAAGAATGAGTTCAGTATCGTGAAAAACATTTTTAATTAAGATTAATCTTCCCAAAATTATATATATATATGTGTGTATGTGTGTGTGTGTGTGAATTGTGATGCAATGCTACATTTTTGTATAATTTATATCAAACCTATGATTGAAAAACGAAGAAGAAGAAGAAGAAGAAGAAGAAGAAGAAGAAGAAGAAGAAGAAGAAGAAGAAGAAGAAGAAGAAGAAGAAGACGCAAATATCTCATAAAAAGAAGAAGGAGAGCAAGCTGATGTCTTGAAACATGGAATCAATGCCTGAACACTGTTTGTGTCAGGAAAAGTTCCTTTCGCGAATCTCAGACTGATTAGTTTTAGATAGAATTGCATCTGATTCTTCCATCCGAAGAGGCTCAAGGGACGGTGGGTAAGTGGGGATGGAATAATTCGGCTTTAGTCGGACAGTTGGTTTGCTCACGTTATTACGTTAATTAGACTATGATTATGTTGATACAAGCAGAAGGAAGACGCGTCGAAAACTGGTTTCGGTGGGCCACGATTGGATGAATTATTGGAAAATGAAGGCACAGGATTAGACGTCAGTCGTAGGTTCTGACTTTGAAATGGCATCGGCCTTCGCATTTGTGTATAAGTCAAAATTTCAAAACTGAATACTTCAGAGTATATATATATATATATATATAAAACGGGAGTCAACAGAAAATTATTGAGAAAGTTTTTTTAAATATGATCATTTTTGTGTCATGCATAACGTTTACAAATCGTATGAAAATTATTCAAAAGTACTTAAAATAAGATAGCATCTGCATAATAGCCGGAAATAATTGCATTTGCATGCACTGTTTTCTGTTGCATTGCTTGTACACTGTTGTCGGCATGACGCCAATTCTTTTGCTGAATACTGTCCATCCTGCTGGATGTTCAGTCTTGACCACTTGACCAATACGTACTAATAACGTGGCCAGCGACGATTGGTAGCGCTTGACATCAAAGAAGATTTCGAACAGAGACTGTCACGCATGCGCCGTGTTTTAATATCAGTTCCAAATCTTTCCACAATTTTGTTTTGGCGGCAATATGATCTCAAAAATAAAGATGGGTGGAAATGGTCGAAATGAACGGAGACGAAGGAACGACTGGTTTGGAAATAATTAGTTTTGTAAAGAGAAGAAGAAGAAGAAGAAGAAGAAGAAGAAGAAGAAGAAGAAGAAGAAGAAGAAGAAAGAAAGAAATAAATTAAAGAATGGAAAGAAAAAATAGAAGAATATGAAAGAATGACTGAGTGAAAGAAAGGAAGTAGCTAAACGAAAGATGAGATTAGAAGATGAAAAGATGAAAAATAGATTATACTTCTTATTCTTTTCCGCTTCCATTTTTCTAATCACTTTTTAGAGGCTATTCTTCTTCTTTTCCCTCTTTTCCTTTCTTTTTTCTAATTAATTCTTTTAGGAGTTATTTCTTCTTCTTCTTCTTCTTCTTCTTCTTCTTCTTCTTCTTCTTCTTCTTCTTCTTCTCAATTTTGTGTCGTCCTTTTTCTTTCCTCTGACATTTTATCTTCCATATTTTTTCTATTTTCTCTTCTTTTTGTTTATAAAGAAAGTAAAGTTGGCGACCGTAGTCGAGGGTAACCTGAAGGTTCCCTTTTCAATAACTGTTACACCGTAGAATTGGGGAGGGCGCTACTCCTTTCCCTGGATTGCTCCACTTTATCCTTGATATGTACCTTATATCGCTGAGAGCTAATCAAGGAGGTATCAAGTACCATTTGAAAAATCTTTGGTATGACTCGACCTGGGATTAAACCCCGGTCTCCTGGACCATTGGCGATCACTCTACCCACTTGTATTTTCCTTCTTTTTTTGATACTTTTTGTATTTTTTCCTTCTTTTTTCCTTTCGGTTTCTTTAGAATCTGCTGCTTCCTTTTTTCCATCGAGGGGGAAGAGGTGGTGGGTTAAGATAAAGAAGAAAATGAATGAAAACATTCAAAGAAAGAAAGAAAGAAAAGAAAAGAAAAACTGTAAGAAATAAGTTTGTTTTGCTTGGGTTTTATGGCATATCAACCATTGTAGGTTATTTTATGCCAAATCCTGTTTATACCTATATAAGCATATATGATTAGTAAACACATTTTGTTGATAACATTTTTAAACAAGCTTGGTGTCTTTTTGCGCACAGTTATATGGTTTCAAGTATTTCTATCAAATACGAATAATTCTATTTACAATTCATAATTTGTTTGGACAAATTTGAATGGTTTCAAGAATTGCTATGTGACAGGAACAATCCTAATATCAGTCATCGATTTGCACACACACATACACACACACACACACATATATATATATATATATGTGTGTGTGTGTGTGTGTGTGTGTGATTTTAAGTTTATATTTTGTTGGAAATTTCATTTTCAAATGATTTAGAACTAATTTGTTTGCACATTGGTATTGCTATTGTTTCTGTATAGTTATATGGTTTTAATTATTGATATCTAACACTTATAATTCTATTTAGTATTAATCATTTGTTTGCAGACAGTGAAATGGTAACAACCATTGCTATTCAACACTAATAATTCTATTCAACAATACTCATTCTTTTGCACACAGTTAAATCGTTCCAAGCATTGCTCTATATCACTAACAATTCAATTAAACATCAGTCATTTGTTTACACACAGTTAAAGGATCAAACTGTTCTATTTCTAACAATTCAGCTTAACGTAAGTCATTTGTTAACTCACAGTTTAAATGTCAAACAGTTCAATTTGACCCATAGATAAGACCACTCCGGACCAGAGTGAACCTGGGAGCGATGACAGTAAAGGAGTACTCCATATTCGCCAAAGCTTTTAAACTGGAGCCTCACCATCATATTGTTTTGTGTCATATAAGGACACTCCTTGGCGGTGGAGAGTCTTAATCCTCTGCAGAGATGCAGTCGGTGTGTGCTACAGTCCCAGTCGACTTGGCTTCAAACAAACAAAGACAGAAAAAGAACTAAAAAGAGGAAAGATGGAATCAAAGAAAGATTGATTAAAAAAAAAAAAAAAAGAAAGAAAGCAGGTGATACGGGGCATTGGACTTTGCCTGAGTCTTTTGAAATAAACAAAAACAATAAAGGACTATGCGTAAACGTTTTCATTTTAAATAAAAATCTTAGCAAAACTGTGAATAAACGGAATAATTTGAAACGAATTTACATCTTGTGCAGTGGATGTCTTCAAAGTCAACTAATCATTTTCCGAATCTGATCAATTGCATTCCAGCCAGACAACAAGAATAATGATTCTATTTCTGTTTATTGCGTGTTCTTAAAACCTATAAATGTTTCTGATTATAACTGAAAAGACAGGCCTGACAATAGAAATCAAACCCAAATGACATAGCGTGTTTGTATACTTTCGAACAATAAGACATTTGCTTGCTTAGAGAACAAAATTGTTGAATATGTTGTCGTTGTGTATGAATTGCCATCTTGGACTTAAATTGTTTGTCGATTGACGCCATTATTGAATTACGGCGTGTGCCCGGAAGTCGGGACACTTCCGGTTAGAACTCAGTAAGGCAGAGGAAGGGAATTGTTTGCCAATTTTCCGCAATTTATTTTGCCGTTTGACAGAGAATGTCTTCGAGGTTTTCCTGCAAATCGTTCTGGATAAAATCTGTTGAGGTGAAAAGGAAATATTGAGTTATCTATTTCATTGTCCTTTACGGATGTCAAACACAGTCCACGTTTACTTTCACTGACAGTTGATGACCCAGATAGATTTTTTTATTCTACCAAAATAGATTTAGAAGAAGACCGGTCATTAGGTAATGAAATCATTGACAATGTCTTACGAGATTAGCCCGCTAACCAGTGCTCTACGGCAAAACCTTTTGGAAATTGTAATATATTTGCTGATAGTGCAGTCAACAATTTTTACTAGGGTCTATAATTTTCAATATTCCATAAACCATTTGAAGTTTTATCTTCACTTTTTGTTGCTTTCAACATTATGTCTCTGTCGATACATTCTTTAGCCTTTTTCGTCCGTATGTAGCATCCAATTTTTAAAAACCACTTAGTTGTTCAGATTATAATTTTTTGAATTTTTAATTCTATCTTTCTTTCTTTCTTTCTTTCTTTCTTTCTTTCTTTCTTTCTTTCTTTCTTTCTTTCACATGTATTGATTATTTCCTTGTTTTCATTTTTTCTTTTACTCTTTCTTTTTCTTTCTTTCTCTTTTGTGCTTTTATCTTTTAATATTTTTGTCCTTATTTTTAATTTTATTTTAGTCTTGCCTTTCCTTTTCTTCTTTTCTTTGTTTTTTCTCGCTATTTCTATCTTTGTTTTTACTCTTTCTTGATGACGAGTGTCCTTCAGTTTTTAAGGTGAAATATTGCCAAAGGAATTGGCAGTAGGAAGCATTGTTTACAGTTGGTCCCTTTTTTTTAAGGAAATCAATAGTGATATGTCCTTTTATGTCCCATAAAACTGTCTGCATTGACCCTCTTTACTGACCAGTGTGTTCAGAACCTTTTTTTATTGAAGAGTCAGTGTGTTTCTACTCCATCGACTGTCTTTTCAACTTGGGTTTGTAGTGGCAAACTAATGTTTAGACTATTTGTAAACACTTTTTGGGGACTAAAACTTGCGTCTCCCTACGCATCACCTACTCTTTTGTAAATTTCACATGGTTTGCATATATCGGGGACTAGAAATTCGATGACATACCTCTGATTTGCCACCATTTTGAATTGCCTCAAAAGAATTATTTTTGTGAGATTAAAATAATTTCATGAAATACAAAAGTCTGTTTGATTTGGTGTTATTTCTAATTGGTGTTATTTCTAATAAATAATTTTATTACATAAAATAATTTTTGCTATAAATCATTTTTAAACAATGGGAAAAAATTAAGAAAAAAAAAAGGAATTTGCTTTTTGTCAAAAAATTTCCTTTGTTTATTTCTTTCTTTTTTCCTTTCCTTTTTACCTATTCTTTTTTCACTTCTCTTTCTTTCTTTCTTTCTTTCTTTCTTACAAATTCACGCATTAAATACGTTTTAGTAAATACATTCCTCGGTCTTTCTAAAGCGAAAATTGCATTCAATTTTTAGGCATCAATCCTTCGTTGTTTCCTTCTTTCGTTCCCCCTCCTTCACACATTCCTTATCCTTCTTCAATTCCGCCTTTATATACTTCAACCTCCAGATTTTTCTTTCTTTCATAATTTTAATTTATTCAATTATTTTTTTCAATTTTCTTTCTTTCTTTCTTTCTTTCTATTGGAAACCCATCTTGGCCGAATGATTTAAAAATTAAGCAACAACAAAAGCAACAACAAGGAAAGTCGGAATGCTGCTGTAATTAATTCGGATACAGACGTCAAGGATCTGCTGAGTGGCCTTCCGTTTTCCTCAGGGCCGTGATGGGGGTTGGGGGGAGAGAGGGGGGTGAGGAAACGCCCTTTACACCTCACAGTGCCCGCTACTCTTCAATAACGAGTCACGCCTAAGTTCCCTGAAAACAATAACGATTCCTACTAAGAGGAGCGTTGAGTTGTTCTTTAAGAGGCAGTCTTCGAGTAGGGTAGTCTGAAAGAAAGAGGAAATCGCTGAGATCCTCTGGCAAATCGACATCTATATGGGTCATATAACATCAAGTATCATTATCCTTTTGCTTTTGCAACTAAGGCTGACCGACCTTTTGCTGTATTTTATGAAATTTTATATTCCTCTCTGTATATAAATATGAAATTTGATAAAAGCAACATCATGTAGTTTCTTTATTTAATGGCATATCAACCTCCGCTGGTTATTTTGTGTCAAAGCCATTCTTGCAGAAGAACACTAGTGGTATAATCTAACCTACTGCTGGGAGGATAAAGAGTTTCGTAACTTTCCAAAGGGTATTAGTCCGAAAGAGAATGTAATAACATAGCTGGAGTTCGAACTCGCTTCCTTCGAGTTTGTCGTCCAGCCATTACGTCACGAGGATTCCCTTAGATGGATCATGGGAAATCAGATGGATCATGGGAAATCCAGTGTCTTTTATTGAATTGCTTTTTATTTTGTATTTGCTGATTTTTTTTATCATCATCGACAAAGACATTTAAAAGAGAGAGAGAGAGAGAGAGAGAGAGAGAGAGAGAGAGAGAGAGAGAGAGAGAGAGAGAGAAAAGGGAGGAAGTTTTTATTCTCTCTCTCTCTCTATATATATATATACATTGAAGATATATATATCTTGCAATGTATTATCATGATAAATTAGAATAGTGATTTTTTTCGATAGAAGGAAACTCCATCTCTTTTAATGACTAAGACAGAAAAGTGGTCTTTGGATTGAATATTTTTTCTTCTCTTTTAAACTTTGTTGACTCTTCTTGATTCATTCTTGCACCCACTGCATTTTAAGCAAAACTTTCAGTCGTCCATTGTACTATTTGCTGCTGTTTTCCTTGCAGATTAAACATGCAGAGTAAACAGTGTTGAATGTGCATTTTAGATTTATGCATGATTTTCACCAATAATGAGAGTAAAATTATTACTTTTCAATCAAGTGTTCTTATTTTTTCCTTCTTTCTCTTTTATCTTGAATATCTTTTCTTCCTTTTCCATCTCGAGTTCCTTTCTTCTTATCCGAGGTTCGTTCTTTATTTTCTAATATCCTTGGCTCATTCCCACTAAGAATATTCATATGAGGAGTACTGCGCTTCCCTTCGCATTAAAATAAAAATGGGTGGATCAATCGTTATGGGCATATTGTTGGGTAGACTGGGCTCTTTAGCTTTGTTAAGGCAACCAGTCTAGGAAAAGGAAAAATTCTGAATTCGAAACTAGTGGGCATGGGTAAACCCATAATAACCTATTTACTACTAAAACTGCTGAATCGGTGTGGCGTGGTTGCATCCCTATGTCCCACAAGGAGTAAGACATTGACGGCTATTAGTCTATCATATTCTGTCGTTATTGTCGAAATCAGCTCAAATATCAGAAATAATTACATAAATAAAATGGTGTCCGCACATTGATCCAGTGTCCGTTTAGGATCGGGTGTAGGGAGCTCCTAAAGTCCCTACCGATTCTGTGCGACGTGAGAATCTGAGAAGATGGATAAGTCAAAGCTGTAATAAAGGCAATTAGGAAAATTGCCCGAATGAGATGAGAAGAACAACGAAGAGGGTTGTGGGTCGTTAATAAGGCGAACAAAAATGAGCCGTGGGGGTCGGGTTGACCATTGGCCTGATACAAATATGTCTAAAGGTGATGGGATGGTCAGAAGAGAGGCGACTGAGGTCATTAATGGTCCTTCAAACACAATGAATGTTGAGAAATGTCACGGGGTCGTTTTATGCTCGACTTGATGACGAACGGCTAAAAACAAAGCGGTCACTCAAACAACAACCTGGCCAGTCTTGTTTTATAAGGATATTCATAAATTTGAGCGCCAGAAATTCAACTATTTTCACTTCGACTTGTTTACATGAGTGAGATATTTGTTTCGACTTCTAGATTAACCACTGTAGGAAGGTTTTGTTATCAGCTTTGCAATTTCGAATATTTCAGATATATATATATATATATATATATACATGTGTGTGTGTGTGTAATCCAGTAAAAATGGGATATCATGGATTTTGATTAGAGCTGAATGGTGAAAATGCTTTAACTTGTGGCATAAAGTAATTTCTTGTCCAATTTGCAAGAGAAAGAATATGCTTTTTTTTTCTCTTCCAACCTTTCTTTTACAACTTCAGTCTCATTCTTTCAATCCTTTCGCATTCAAATTTCTTTTCTTTCTTTTCCAACAGGAGTTTCTTTCTTATCTTTGACTTTTTTCTTCCTCTTTCATCCCCCCTTCCTTTTTAAACATACTTTCTTCATTTACACTTATAGTTCTTTTTTTTCTATCCTTTTGAGTTGGGTCTTTTTTCTTTCTCTCCCTTCCTGAAATTCTTACTTCCTTTTCCAGCCTGATTTTCATACCTTCTATTCTTTCTCAGCTGAAACCTTTTTCTTTCTCTTACACCTTAAAATTTTTTCTTCCTTTTCCACCCTGATTTTTATTACTTATATCATTCTTCATTCGAAGCCCTTTTTTTCTTCACTTCCAAAATCTTTCCTACCCGGTGTTAAATTCTTTCCTCTCTATCCAGACCTTCATTTTTTTTCTTTTCTTACACCAAATATTACCCTCTTTTTCGCCTTAAATGCCATTGTCGTTCTTATAATATTAACTAAAAGAATAACGAATCGGATTCACACACACACACACACACACACACACGCTCCGACAACACTACTTCCCAACCATCTCGATCCACGTCGAAAGCCGACCTGATCAAGTGACGAGCTCTTTATTAACCTGACCGATCGGTGATCGATGAGATAAGACATCGCTCCGGGTCAGATTGGGCGTGGCTAAACCCTTTTCGCGCCATCACTATAGAATGGTCACGTGTCTAGAGACATCAAAGTGATACATTTGAGGTCTTGTCCAAAGAAGAATGAGACAGATAGAAAGTAAGAAGTTTGCGTAGAAGAGAGAGATGTAGTGGCCTGGTCAGTTAGGTTAACCGGGGTAGGGGGTGTTGGACACAGCCCCTATCCCACCCACGCAACGACTGGACGGTAAACTTAGACAAGACAGATGCCAAGCCAATAGCAAAGGTGTAATTAATTTCACTCTGAAACTTCATCTTTATTTTTCTCTTGTCTCTCCATCTAAATGTTCTCCCTTTCATACTATCTCTCTTTCTCTTTCCTTTACCCTTATTTCTCCCCTCTCTCTCCTTTACCCTTGTTTTTCACTGCCTTTCTTTCCTTCTCTCTTGTTTCTCACGCTCTTCTCCCTTGTTTTTCTCTCTCTTTCTTTCTCCTTTGTTTCCCTCTCTCTCTTTCTCGCTTTTTAAACTTTACTTATCACTCTCTCTCTATTCTCCTCAAGCCCAATTGACTGGGGCTGTAGAATACGCCGATTGCATCTCCACAGAAAGGTAGGACCCCCAAATCCATTGAACAACTTGGTAATGACACAAAATAATCTGATGGTGAGCTTCAGTCCTGGAGATTTGTGGAACGTGGAGTACTTTTTATCATCATTACTCCCAGTTCCACTCTGACTCGAAATGGTAACACCTGTTAGCGTCCCAAATAGAATTGTTTAATCATTTACTATACTCGAAACCATTTAACTGTGTGCCAACAATAAATAGCAATACTTGAAACAATTTAACTGTTTGCATACAAATGAGTAATATCAAATAGAATTATTAGTGTTGGAGAACAGTGTTGGAAAATCATTGGGCTATCTACAAGCAAATGTGCTCTGGCTTATTTCGAAATATTACCTAAAAACTATTACCTAAAAACTATTAGCTTAAAAATTATATATATATATATATATATATATATATATATATATATAAGATTTGGCATTAAATAACCAACAAGAGTTGATATGCCATAAAGCAAAACTCAACCAAACCAAAGTCTCTTCATTTAATAATACTATTTATGTTCTTTCTCTTGCAAACTTTTCTCTCCTCCCCCTTTCCTCCTACCTCTCTCTTAATCACTCTCTCTCTCTCTCTCTTTCTGTTACTCTCAATATATTTCAAGATATTACTTTGTTTTGCATAATTTTGACGTTATCATTTTCTTTCTTTCTTTCTTTCTTTCTTTGTTGTTGTTGTTGTTCTTCTTCTTCTTCTTCTTCTTCTTCTTCTTCTTCTTCTTCTTCTTCTTCTTCTTTTTTGTTTTTCTGTTTTTTTTCTCTTATTCCCTTTTTTGATATAATTATTGTTCTTTTTCTTTCTCTTTCTTCTTTTGATTGCTTCTGTTGCTTTCTTCTTCTTCTTCTTCTTCTTCTTCTTCTTCTTCTTCTTCTTCTTTGTTCTTCAGTTCTTTTCATTTTCTCTTTCTTTTTCTTAAAGGATTTTTGTTTCTCCTTTTTTCCTCTTTTACTTCTTTCATCCATTCATTTCTTGTTTTGCTTTTGATACTTTTTCTTCCTTTTTTCTTCTTCTTTTTTTTCCTTTCTTTCACCTAAGAACACAGTCCTATAAAAGAAAGAAAGAAAGAAAGAAAGAAAGAAAGAAAGAAAGAAAAGGCTATTTTTCAAGAAGAAAAAAACCCAGTAAAGATGAATTAAAAGAATAGTAAGGAAATATATATATAAAAAAAGAATGATCTAGAAATAAACCCTTTGAAGAAATCAGTAGGCAAAAAGACTTAACCACATGTAGGATATCCGTCTTGCAAAA
Organism: Sepioteuthis lessoniana; assembly: GCA_963585895.1. Taxonomy (NCBI): domain Eukaryota; kingdom Metazoa; phylum Mollusca; class Cephalopoda; order Myopsida; family Loliginidae; genus Sepioteuthis; species Sepioteuthis lessoniana. Next base: position 28,778 of record CAUZXS010004002.1, on the reverse strand, counting down.
TCTTCTGGGAGATTATGGATTACTTGAAGACAGCTCACGTGATATTTCTAATTTCTCACTTTCACTTTATACATCTAAGATTTAGGTCAGAAGCGCCCATTCGTATTATCGTGTGTCAGTAGCACACTCCAGTGCTGATTGAAAGATATATGCAAATATGCAATCAATAATCGAATATATATATTCCATTATTATTCAAGTTTATATATATATATGTTCATTCCGATATATATATATATATATATATATATATATATATATATTCCGATGTTCATTCCGATATCGATATATATATATATATATATATATATATATATATATATATATATATATATATATCAGAATGAACATTTTTCTAAAAATACTATTTAAAAAAAATAAGTAAGTACTCGATACCGGCCCGGTATAAAAGAAAATCCTAATTGTTCACTTCCTCGTCTTTGGTAGCACAATAACTGTTAGTTTCACGCAGTCTGTTTGGAGGAATCAGAAAGAAAAGCAATTGCATAGGCTCTTTCCCGTCTGAAAATTGCAATTGTTTTTTTTTTTTTTCTGACTCTTCCAAAAAGGTTGCTTGAAAGAAATAGTTTGTGGGCAGCCATAGAAGGTGAGTAAACTATGACATATACATATCACTCATCCCTCATTATAAATAAATAAATATATATATAGAGGGAGAGAGAGAGTGAGAGAGAGAAAACCTTTCTAGCAACTGTACCAGTGTTGAGTGTATATTTATTCATTATATGAATTAGGTTAAATTAAAATAATTTAAAATGTGACATCATTTTTGTTTATGGTATTATTCGGTGCATAGTTGCAGACACAACTGACGCGGTTATTTTGGTACGGAAATAAATAAGTAAATAAATAAACAAATAAATAGTTTGACTGAGCGAGTAATTGTGATCGATGAAGGATGAGAGAGTTACACTGAAAAAGAGAGAGGAAATAAGGGTTAAAAGAGATAGGGGAGGCCAATAGGGAGATGTTCTTAGTAAGTGAAGAAAGAAAAAGTTATGAGAGCAAAAGGGAATATATATATATATATATATATATATAGTCGTCCCAAAACGTTCTAAGCCTCAGCAAGAAAGAAGAATCATAGCTGAATATTTTATTGTTGTGGCAACACCTCTTATGAAACTTGAAAAACTAATTCAGATTTCTTCGTAATATCTGTGTAAAGGTAAGCGGTGTGCAACAAATTTACAACTTAGATCAGGCTTAGAACTCTTTATACGACTTTCCTATCTATCTATCTATCTATCTATCTATCTAATGCAGGTTGCTTTATCTACAAATAAAGAGTACGCAATATTGGTGATAGGGAATATGTAGCTCTAAGTTAAGATAGCGTAGACAGAGTCAACAATTGTTGATAATTGTCTGGCGAGAAACTCTCACCAAACATCGTTGCCTCTGTGTCTGTTATCGTGACATATCTACTTATACTCAGTCACCATTATTGCGTACTCTTCACTTATTTGTATAGCAAACTGCATTATATATATATATATATATATATATATATATGTGTGTGTGTGTGTGTGTGTGTGTGTATGTGTGTGTGTGTGTGTGTATACATATATATATATAATTATATTTTAATAATTCAGTATATATATATCTATATTGAATATATTAAGTATATATATATATAAATATATATATATATATATATATATATATATATATATATATATATATATATATATATATGGGACAAAAGGGCGTTTCGATCGTCATTTGTTTTGATTAAATGATCAATCAAAACAAATGACGATCGAAATACCCTTTCCGCGCCCTTTTCTCCCTCAAACACACATTCAATATATATATATATATATATATATATATATATATATATATATATATTGGTATTCCTAACTTGGTTAGTTTGTTGTAGAGTGTTATGTTTTGTGTGTTTGTGGGTAGAGTGATCGGTCTATGGGTGGTGGGGATATTGGGTTATTCTTCCTGGACATACAAACCATTAAATCTCAAAGCAGTTTAACTTTTAAAGTCTACCACAAACCCACAAACAAAAACGATCAGATACATTTCTACTCCCACCACAACAACAAAATCAAAACAGGTTTTATAATAAGCTTTTAATTAAGAGCACTCAGAATATGTAGCCCACAATACCTTAATGAAGAATCTGAATACATCGAACATTCCATCAAAAGCCTAATATACACAAAATTTTTCATTTTAAATGCTAAAAAAAAAAGCTCGTCAAATAAACCAAAGAAAACCAACCCCACTATCCCACCGACCATAGACCGATCTCTCTACACACACACACACACACACACACACACACACACACACATATATATACATATATATATATATATATATATATATATATATATATATATATATATATATATATATATGCAGTAATTTATATCTTCTTTATGTACAAGAAGGTAATTTTCGAAAAAAATTAGTATTTAGTGCTTTTTGGCTAACGTTTCCGATGATTTTCATTCATCCTCAAGGCATGTGATGATTGTACACTTGTTAGGAGCATTCGCTGTTTATTTCCCTCATAAAAACGATTGCTGTAGCCATTAACACTATCATTACTGCTTGTCCTTGTCGAAATGTCAACTAAAAAAAAAACTTGAGGCTTCATATCTGAGAAGGTCGAAAAGGCACGTTAGACTTAGAGATGTAGTTACAGAACAATGGTAAAAGAGGTGAATATAAATGAGAAAAAATCAGAGAGAGGCTGTCATGGCGGGTGGGAGGTAGTGGGTGGGAGTTCGTCATTATAATTCCGCCCTTCCCCTAGTTTTAATCCTACCCATTCGCTCCCAGCACTGCACCCCCTATTGTTCCCCCCCTCCTTGCCTATTATCCTTTCGTTGTTTCTAATTAGAACAACTTCAAAATGGCTTTTCGATCAGCGAGGGCACGTGTAAGAAGGCGAGGATTTCGGAGTTCCTTGGTCTGGGCGGGGGGAAGGCTGAGGGGTGGATTTTGATGAGAGACGGGGAGGGATCCACACGAAATGGACACGTTTGTGTGCTTCACCTGACCTCCTACCAGCCACTCAATCTGTTTCTGATACATTGCTCTCTCTCTCTCTCTCTCTCTCTCTCTCTCTCTCTCTCAGGTTTTATTTACCAGGTTTCATATTAGAAATATATTTTGAAAGCAAATACTATAAAAGTAAGTAAAATTATGATTATACATTGATTCTTTTCGCTCATTATCTCTCTGTCTGTCTCTGTCTCTGTCTCTGTTTCTTTCCCTCCCTCTCTCTCCCCCTCTCTCTCTGGTTTTATTTACCAAATTTCATATTTGAAATATATTTTGAGAATAAATAATTTAAAAGTAAGTAAAGTTACTATTTTAAATGGATTCTTTTGGACCGCTATTTTCGTTCTTTCTGTATTTATCTCTTTACTTTCACGTTTTCCTTAACAAAGTTTTGCATCTGTCAAGACTAACAAAATATATTGAAGCCAATACCAGGAATAAATTCTCGGTTTCACTCTTCTTTTTCCTTCATTTGTTAATAATGACAAGATCTGAGACACGTTGTTTACAAATAGTTGTAGAATGACAGTCTGAATGGTTGGTTGGTTGGTTTTATTCATGCCAAAGTCAGTTTAACAATTAGGGTCTCCAGTTATATACAATACAAAAATGTATCCTCACAATCATTTTAAACAGGTAAACCTTTCATTATCTCAAACAGATATATTGACTCCATAGATTAGATTGCCCTGTCGGCGGGAGCTGTAGAATACACTGATTGCACCTCTGCAGACCCCCACCCCAATGAGTGTCCTGGATATGGCACTAAACAATCTGATGGTGAGGTTCCAGTAATACTGGGGCTTTGGGGAATGCTGAGCACCCCTTCATTGCTATTGCTCCCAGGTCCACTCTGGCAGCACCTGATAGGGCCCTATCAATGGGTTAAATAGAACTAAACTGCATATTTATGCTAAACGGAATTGTTTGACTAAACTGAATAGCTTGAAATAGAAATGTTTTTCTCAATTAAACTGAACTTCATTTAAACTGCGTGCTTATGCTAAACTGAATTGTTTGAAATAGAACTGATTATTTGCATAAAAATGGATTTGGCGTTAAATAACCTACAAAGATTGATATTCCATAAAAATCCAACCAATCAACCTACCATAGATTAGAACCAAGCCTGTCCTACTACGTTAGATCAGCGGAAACGTGGAAGTAATTACAAATAAGGGATGTCCCACATTGTTTTATTCACGTTAAACTGGTTTTGTTACTTTGACGGAATGTTAACCCTTGTTGAGTTATTTTAAGCTAAAGTCTATTTAGCAATTATCGTCTGCAATTGTATACGGTACAAAAATGTATTTTCACAATCATTTTAAACAGGTAAACGCTTTATCATCTTAAATTCATTTTCATCGTCTTTAACGACCTCAGAGGATCAATTTAATCTCAGAATTTCACTGCTCGGTTAGTGAAGCTCAGAATATGCTGGCTGTATCCCCTGCTGAGGATTAAGACCCTCCACCTAAAAGGGATGGTCTCCGCTCAATCCTAACTTGTATCTGATGGTGAGGTTCCAGTTTCGGAGATCTAGGAAGTATGGATTACCACGTCAATCCCATTCCACTCTGTTCCATCTATAAGTCAAATAGATCTTTTTAAAAACATTCGTATTCGATAGGACCGTGTGCAAAGAAAAAAAACAAAAAACAACTACACAAAACTATAAATATGAACGTAAAACGAACGCGATTCCCTAACTGATTGACATAAAATTACCCTAAACAGGTTGAGTTTATTTGTTAGCGGTGTGCTTATTTATCTATTGTTTTTTTTATGATCTGCACTTCTTGTTATCATTGTATTTTCAAATTTTTTATTATTATCAAGCAGCCTGGTTGATGTTTGAAGCAATTGTTCAATACAAGGTCATAAATGTCTCAGGTTGTAGCTGTCAATACTATATCATATGTTATATGTATATATATCCATCCCTTCCGCACGAGCAGGATGCGACAAAAAGTCAATTTTTAGTAGATACATAGTTTTCCTTCTCCCAGATGGGTTTTCATACAAAAGTTAAAGAGCCCAGTCTACTCTACTATTTAACCATAACTGTATAGAGAATAGTTGGATTCATGCCTTTCCCAACGGCATTAGCATTATGCAAAATATAAACAGCTTCGTCCAGGATTTGAACTCAGGTCGCCGTGCCCATTTCCTACGACGGTAACAATTACACTTTAAGCAAATCGACATATGGTAAGAGCTTTCTCCAATTTCTTTCTCAATGAATCTTTCAAGTCCATTTTGTTCCGTGAATGCATTCTTATCATCAATTCCTGTATGTTAAGGATGAGAAAACAACTAATAATTTAGTTTAGTCATCATAAATTCAAGACGGACAGTACTGGTGCCTTTTGAAAATATGATATAGGAAACTTTGCGAAGATTTCTGATAAATTCTTCAATTTTTTAACCTGCAATTTGGAGATAATAATCTGAGAATTCCTGTCGACGGCATTTAGAAGTTTGTTTTTTTTTGTTTTTTTTGTTTTTTTGTTCAATGGCATATCAACCATCATGGGTTATTTAATACCAAAGTCATACATGCAGAAGAACAGCGGTGGTACTGTTTAACACATAACTGGAGGGATAAGGAGGTTCATGCCTTTCTCTTGCGTATAAGTCCAAAAGTGAACATAACGTGATTGAAGTTCGAACTTGCTTACTTCAATCTCACTGCCCGGCACGTTAGTTACTTCGCCGACTGGATTTCCTGCAGATGGTCAAGAACCCCCCCACACACACACAAAGGAGTGTCTGGGGTATGATATTTAATAGCATTTGGTGGGGAGGCTCCAGCTCTTGAGATCTACAGAATGTGGAGTCCTCATTCATTGCCATTACAAAAAGACAAATGTTTGAGAACTGGAGAGAAGAAAAGATTAGAGAGACAAATTGAGAGAGAGAGAGAGAGAGAGAGAGAGAGAGAGAGACTGAACTCGAAAGAGAGATACGAGATAAGAGAGACTCGATTTGAGAAAGACAGAAGCTGGGGCGACTGGAATTGAGAGAGAAATGCGAATCGAAAGAGACGGGAATTGAAAGAGCACCTAGAGATAAGAGAGACACAAACTGACGGGGACAGAATTTAGGAGTGGAAGTTAAACTTTAAAAAAAAGATTTAAAAGACAAAAAAGTACGAACGAGGCTGCAGCAGGAGGAGAAGAAAGAAAGAAAAAAAATCCGTTGATGTTAGCGGGTAAAAAGAAGGAGAAAAAAAATCAATAATAAATGAAATTAAAAAGAAATTAGAATTAGCAATTAGCAGGAAGACAAACAACGGTTGGTGATTGATTGGATTAAAACAAAAGAAGGCGGGAACGGGGAAGGTGTGGAGGCCAACAACAATAACAACAAGTGCGTGGTAATAAAAAAAATAAAAATTCACCAAAGAAAAAGAGAATTGATGAAAAAAAGAAAGATAAAGAACGAAAGGACAGCAAAAGAGAAGAAAGAATAGAGAAGTGAAAATTGTATTGTTCTGCATCTGTCAAGACTAACAAAAGATATAGAAGCCAATTCTCTGGATAAATTATAAGAATGGATTTCTCGGTTTCATCCGACTCTTCTTTTTCCTTTATTAGTCAACAATGACAAGATCTGAAAGGATTTTTGTAGATAATTGTAGAATGGCAGTCTGTGTAGTTTTTTGTTGGTTGGTTGGTTGGTTGGTTGGTTTTACGGCATGTTAACTCTTCTCTGGTTATATGTCAAAGTCAGTTTAATAATTATGGTATCTAGTTATATACAATATATATATATATATATATATATATATATATGTATGTATGTATGTATTATTTTGTCCAGTTAAACCGGAGTCGGGAATAATTCCGCCAGGACAAAAAATCATTCAACTTAAAGATATATATATATATATATATATATAACAATCTTCGCAATTATTTTAAACAGGTAAACACTTGATTATCTCAGACGGATATATTTGACCTATTATTATCTTAGACTGATCTTACGATACAGAAATGTATCTTCCCAATAATTTCAAATGGGCAAACACTACTTTCTTAGTTGCAATGTGAATGTTTTAAAAGTAAGTGCTGTTCAATTTCATGAGATCATCTCCAACAGATCTAAAATCTTGGCACTCTATGAAGAATATGAAGTGACCCAATGAAATTTGCAGCAAAAATAAAACGACGTCCGTTTGGAAGGCCAATACGTTGAATATGACAAATCAAATGCTTAGCACTAACTATTGAGTAAAACAGGTTCAAATAGGCTGTTGAATTCTAATATTCATTTTGGCGATGTTTTCTTTTGTCTGTCGACGAAGTTTATGACAAAATCAGACTATAAATGTTTGTTCTTTTTATTTCAGTCATATTAATTCTTTTACTGCATAACTGCAATAAACACAAATGCTGCAATCGTCTTAAATTATTAAGCAATGCATGAAATATTTTTCGTAATTAGTGAGGTTTCACTGTTTTGCAATTGGCACGGATCCCATTGTTACTGGTTATCATAATTAAACTCAGAATCTGTCTCGTCGGATAAAATTGCTAAATTAGCACAAATACCTTTACTGTCTGAGCAAGCTAGAGAACAAACCAAATCATGCTTCCTACTCCTAACTGTACTGCAACCAAATGTCCAGGCGCATTGAACAACTTCTTGGAGCTTCGAAGAGCTCAATAAAAATGTCTTATGAAGGTTATAAATTTCTCAAGTTCATCAGGTCACTTCACTCTACTACTCACTATTTTTTTCGGTCCAGTCAGCAGGGCGTAGGAGCTGTAGAATACACCGACTAAATCTCTGCAGAGGGGTAAAGCTTCCCTAATGAGTGTCCTGGATAGGACACTAAGCAATCTAATGGTGAGGTCGCAGTAATACTGGAGTTTTTGTGAATGTTGAGTACCTCTTCATTGTCATTGCTCCCAGGTCTACTCTGTTCCGAAGTGGTAACACCTGATAAGGTCCTATCATTTGGTCAAATAGAACTGATTAACATTTAAACAATAAGCAAACAAATGACTAATGCTAAATTGAATTGTTTGAAATATAACTATTAGATCATTTAACTTTGTGTAAACAAATGATTGATGTTTAATTGAATCGTTAGGGATGCATAACAATACTTGAAACAATTTTACTGTGTACAAAAGAATGAGTTCAGGCTCGTTCAAAAATGTTACTAACAAAATGTGTTTACAAATCATGTATATTTAACATATATGTATAAAGAGGATTTGGCATTAAATAACCTACAATGGTTGATATGCCATAAAACCCAACCAAACCAAATCATGTATATTTGATATATATGTATAAAGAGTATTTGGCATTAAATAACCAACAATAGTTGATATGCAATTAAACCAAAACAAATCAAGCCATCAATATTTTTTTGGTAAACTTTTGACACGTTGTACTTAAAGTGTTGGCCAGAAAAACGCTTTATTTCAATTCTGTTGGAGTTTATCCTGGTTCGATCCACACACTTTCCTGGCTATTAGGCCTCTGAGCCAGACTAAATTAAACATAGTAAATAAAAACGATCAGTCAGTTAATATAATACTAACAAGGTTGTTTTTTTTAATGTTTTCCTGATAAAAAACATTTTCTACACTGGAATTCATCAAAATGATGACTCTAAGCATGTCTTTAACAGATTTGCACTGAACCAAACTTGCAGATCTCCAAGTGAAGATCGAACTCACTCTCACTTGAATACAGAGGAAACGACTCAACTTAGAGTAAAGGTTATTGTCGTAGGCAATCGGTGACCCGAGTTCAAAACCTTGACGAAGCTGTTTGCCTTTCTCTTTGTCGTAATAGTTTTTGGAAAGGCATGAATCCATATGTTTTCCCCCTCTTCCACCTAAGTATCAAATAGGATAGACTGGCTTCTTTAGCTTTGTTAGGCAACCCCTATGGAAGAAGGAAAACTAAATTCTTGCCGGTGGCGGAAGGGGTTGGGTAAAAACATATATCAGTGGTGCGGTTAGTGTAACGGTTCTCGGTACAGAAAATGGAATCTGTGACCTGAGTTCAAGTCCTGGACGAAGCTGTTAACATTTCACTTTACGCTAATGCTCTTGGGGAAGGCATGATTCCATCCCTTCTCTTTCAACCATGAGTAAGTAAGTAAAGTTGGCGACCATAGTCGAGGGTATCCCGAAGGCTCCCTTTTCGATAGCTACTACACCAAGGTGTAGGGGAGGGCGCTACTCCTTCCCTGGTAAGTACTGGTAAAAACTGAATGCTCTAACCTTGGTAAAGTACTGGTAAAAACTGAATGCTCTAACCTTGGTAAAGCAATGAATCTAGGAAAAGGATAGCCACTAAAAAATTAACCTTGTTTCATATCCTTCCTGCGGTAAAGGTGCTCGTTTGATATATTTACTAGTAAATGTGACATGAGTTTTATATTGTGTACACAATCATTTTCTGATTATTGTGCATACCTCATAAGACTTCAAGTTACGAACTTCCACAGTGTTTATATTTATATATAAAGTCATCCACAGACCGATCTGTTTCGTTCTATCAGAACTCATCAGTGTGGCTAGACATACTAGCTTCCCGTAGCTGGGATCGAAAACCGGTTGACTCAAACGCCAATCCAAGCCTCTAACCCTCATCCATGAGGAAACAGTAGCAACGAAGTAAATTTTAAACGGTTATGAATCACAATTACTATTGTTTGCATACATCCGCTTAACGGCTACCGAGAGCTCAATTCATATATATGAAGAGCCTTGCAACAAACGCTAATGGTAACGTGATTACTTCATTCGCTTAGAGAACTCAACCCTACGGGGGTAGGGGAGTATATATATATATCTATAGAGTTATATATATATATATATATATATATATATATATATATACATTTCTTTAAGAAAAAACAAAAACCGGTCATATTAGGACTATAAATTTATTTCCATCCTGCTATGGGTTTTGATATAAATCAAAAACAGGACTTCTTCAGATCTAATGGATAAAATAATATAATGTTCACTGGATAAAATAATGGATAAAATGATGGATAAAATAATAAAATGTTCGCCGTTGAATTTTTTTTTTTTTTTTGTCCCGATGGAATTACTCTAAACTCCGTTTTAACTGGACCGAATATATATATATATATATATATATATATATATATATATATATATATATATATATATATATAATTTCATTTTACTTTAGTATATATATACATACATATTCTCATCCATAGACAGACTGTTTCATTATATCATAATTCTTCAGTGTTGCGAGACACGCAAGATGCTTCAAGGTGGGATCGAAACCCGACTGAATTTACGTCAATTGGATATCTTAGCCCTTGAATTCTTTACGTATATATTTATTTACATATACGTTAATCGGCTCCATAAGAAAAGCTTTGCATTTGCGCTTATGTGGCAGCCGGCAATTAAAACTGACGTAAAAAGAAATTACCACACCTTGAATGTTTATTTGAATTTACTCAAGTTTAAATGTACCAGAAATATGGCTGGATTCCATTAAATAAACATATATACAAATAAATCTATGTATAAGTTCCGAAATAAGGGATGTATTTACAGTAAACCGTCTCTAGGCACATATTGTGTCCAGGCATTTTTCTTCAGGGGTGTTACAATTTTATTTTCCGTCAGTATAAAATCTGCGAAGGAGATTCGAAGGAGTTTCAAGAAATTGTTAAGTGTAAAAATAAAATTGCTTAATTAATGTTTCCTTAAAGAAAGAGAAACAAAACAAAAAGAAAAAAACATAATTTAAAAAAAAAAAAAAAAGCTGTTGAATTGGTGGAGATCGAACTTGAATTAGTGTTTTCAAGGACGTCACGGGAAGTTGAGATCGACACTAGCAAATGCCAGTCATCTGGCTACTTGCAAAGAAATTAACTGAGAAGGCAATTAAAAAATTATTTAGACAGCCATTACGACAGTACAACAGCCATTAGTGAAAAAGGCGGGAAAAAGATTGGACGCTTTTGTTAAAATGGACCCAAAAAATTTCGAAAGAGAAAAAAGAAAAAAAAAAGATTCTTTTTCTTTACTTGAATTTTTATATAATCTCTTTCAAGTTCACTCACTCGTTCATTAACACAAAAACGAGGGAGAGAGGTTGAAAGGAAAAGAGAAAGAGTGAGTGTATAAGAAAGAGAAAGTGAGAATGATAGAGATAATGTGTGAAAGACAGATATAATGAGATAAGGAATGATAGAGAGAGAGAGAAGGAGATAGAAAGAGGAAGACAGTGTGTGTGTGTGTGTGTGTGTGTGTGTGTGTGTGTGTGTGTGTGTGTGTGTGTGTAAAAGCAATGGAGAGATGGAGAGAGAAGTGAATATAAAAATAAAGGAGATATTTCATTTGTTTCTATTTATCAAACTATTTAACATCTATCTTTATTGAAATCTCTCTCTCTCCCCACCTCTCTCTCTCTATTCAACTGAGGCTATCAAGTAGCTTGTATTTCTATTTCCGTTTCTGTTTCACACACACACACACACACACACATATATATATATATATATATATATATATATATATATATATATATACATGTACCTATATATATATATATATAAATACGTAAGGGGTTGCCAAAGGTCCTCATCTCAGTTCAACACATTTTGCGCATTGTTTCTGAAGCTTCTTAAATAAAATTCAAACAAAAAATCCCTTCTTGGGTGGCCCGAGAGAACTTTGAAATTTTAAAAAGTGCTCAATGATTCGCCAGCAAGATGGAACAAGTTTAAAAAGACAAATAAACAAATTTCAAACATTTGATGTTAAGTTCGTTTCGTTAAGATCCACGGGGTTAGTTGTAGATACTACACACACACACACACACACACATATATATATATATATATATATATATATATATATATATATATATAATGTGCAACCATCAAAAATACTACTTTTAATATTTATCAACCAGCTTTTGCTTTTCCTGTCATTCTATTTCATCTTTTTCTTTTCCTTATCGTAAAGTCTCCATTTCTTTCTTATTCTATCAGATTTATTTGTCTCTCTTTATCGTAATCTCTCCATTTCTTTCTTATTCTATCAGATTTATTTGTCTCTCTTTATCGTAATCTCTCCATTTCTTTCTTATTCTATCAGATTTATTTGTCTCTCTTTATCGTAATCTCTCCATTTCTTTCTTATTCTATCAGATTTATTTGTCTCTCTTTATCGTAATCTCTCCATTTCTTTCTTATTCTATCAGATTTATTTGTCTCTCTTTATCGTAATCTTTCCATTTATCTTCTCACCTCGCCTCTTTCTATTATCAAACTTATTTGTCACTTTTTTTTAAATGATTCTTTCGATTTCTTTAATTCATTTTGTAAAAAGGCCTTATTTTTCAATTATTTCAAACATTTTTAATTCGACTAACAAACCAATAAAAGCCGTCATAAAAACAGATTTAAAACAAAGCAAATTTGTTGTTTAATTTTTATGTTTAAAAAAAAAAAGAAAAGAGAATAAAGAAAAAAGAAACAACTTCTGATAAAGCACATTAGAGAGAAAATGAGGAAAAGAAAAAAGCGTCAATTGTTCATTTCTCGTCTTCCCTTCCCATCTTCAGTTCTCGTTTTTTCTCATCCGCTGGTCACGTGACGTGTCGCGTTCCTCATTAATTCCAGAGAAAATGGCGTCTTTTTTCCTTTTTCACTGGCTCGTTTCTTTTTTCTTTTTTTTTTTTTCGTCGCTCATCTTTTGAAAAAAAAAAGTTTTGCCGTTCATCAAATGAAAAGAAATTATTAACTTTTGATAAGTTTTCATAAGAGAAATGTTTTTAAGTAAAAGCGATTAGAAGAAGAAGAAGAAGAAGAAGAAGAAGAAGAAGAAGAAGAAGAAGAAGAAGAAGAAGAAGAAGAAGATTCCAAGGATAAAAAATCGGGGAAACTGTAAAGTGTAGAGAAAGGCGAACGAGACAGAGGGAGAATGAGGTAGAGATAGAGGGAGAGGAAAAAGGAGAAGAAAGAGAGGAGATTAGGGAAGGAGAGAGTGAAAGAGAGAGAAAGAGAGAGAGAGAAAGAGAGATTGAGGGAAGGTGCGTGATAAGGGAGAGAAGGGGAATGATAAGGAAGAAAGAGAGAGAAGGATAGAGTGGAAGAAACAGGGTAGACAGAGGAAGGGCAAGGGAGAGAGAGAGAGAGTGAAAGAGAGAGAGAGAAAGAGATGGAAAGAGAAATAGAGAGAGTGAATGAAAGAATGAGACTGAGAGAGAAAAATGGGTGCGTAAGTAAAAAAAATCTGAAAGAATGGAAAATACAAATGAGATAAAAGATAAGAAAAATGGAAATAAAAATGTCTGAAGCCGACATATTGGATCAATCGATTGATAGATAGGTAGATATGAAGAGGCTGTGATAGATAGATAGATAGATAGATATGAATCATTGGCATAATGGTTAGAGTATTCGCCAATGGTCTAGGAGACCGAGGTTCAATCGCAGGTCAAACCATGCCATAAAGTCAAAAAATGGTACTTGATGTCTCTTTGCGTGACACACCGCAATATAAGGGTAAGTGGAACAATCCAGGGAAAAGATTTGCACCCTCATCTATACCTCGATGTAGCAGCTATTGAAAAGGAGCCTTCGGACGACTAATATATATATATATAGAGATAGAGATGGACAGATAAAGAGAGACAGAGAAAACTCCTAAACTGAGAGAATAAACAAAAGAAAGAGATAAGCTTAAAAAGAGAGAAGGAAAATGCGACGAGAAACATTGCGAAATAAAAAGAGAACGAGAGGAGGTTTATGAAATCTTCATCTGTTTTTCTTTTTTTAAATCAAATATTACGGGAAACTGAGTGTGAAAAATAGTTTTTCAAATGTAGTTGAAGAGAAATCAGAAAAAGAATTCTTATCAAAAAGACAAATGAGTGGCATAAAAAGGAAAGAATAGAAATGAAAAAAAAAAATAAATAAATAAATAAAATGAGAAGGAAGCGAAATTAAAAGAAAAGAAGACGAAAAGAAATTCTAAGTCCAATCCTATTTTTATGTCAACTTCAGGATCGCCTATTTTTTTTTTTCTTCTTTTTTTTCTTTCGTCGTCTTCTGTCTATCTCGTACGTTGAACTTATCATGTCGCTCTCCTTATAAGAACAGATTCAACTTTATAATTGTAGGAACGCATTGCCTCTTTGTGAATTTTTTCTTTTTTAATTTGAATTTGTTTTTTATAACACGTTACACACCTAAAGTAATTCAATGCTTAGTGGTAGTTCCATGGGTAAACGATTCGGAGAACGGTCTTACGATTGCTTAATTGATTTTAACGGCATATCAAACCGTCAGAGGTTATTTTCTACCACGAGATTCGGAAATCGCGTTACTTGAATATCTATATTTACATTGTTTTGTAGTTTCTTAAGTATTTGCGTACGGTTATATGGCATTGGCCAAGTCGGTAGAGTGTTCACTAATGGTCTGGGAGACCTGGGTTCAATACCATGTCGCGTCATACCAAAGACTTTAAAAATGGTACTTGATACCACCTTGCTTAACACTCAGCATTATAAGATACGTATTAAGGGTAAAGTGGAGCAATCCAGGGAAAGGAGTAGCGCCCTCCCCTACACCTCAGTGTAGTAGCTATTGAAAAGGGAGCCTTCTGGTCGCCCTCGACTACGGTCGCCAACACCAACAATTATTTCTATGCATGGGTTACAATCAATCTATTCTAAACATCAGTCGATTGGAGTAAGAAATAAAGTGTCAAACGAAGGAAGATCTTCAGTGTAAAATTGTTCTGTGATGATCCAGTGATAATCGAAAAGGGTCTTGGTAATATGTTGAGTCATTTAGAGAATCTATGGCCAATTGAATGTCTTTCAGTCGGAATTTCATAACATTAATTATCTTTCCTTCTTGTTTAAAAGCAGACACCCCCTCGCGTATCGGTGCGCAGCGTTAAAATATCGGATGTCTCAATATAAAATGGGACTCATATGATTGCTAATAACTCTACTAATAATGACTTTGTCTTCTTTTTTGTTTCAGATTTGAAAATAGTATACTATAACAACTATTAATCCTTGATCACGATGCCTTAGACAAGAGAGGAAAATATTTTGTGTCACTACTTATTTGGAGATAAAATCATTCAAATACTATCTCAAAATAGATGCAACCCATGATAATTTATTACTGAGACAAGAAACTCAAAAAAGTTTGCATGTCCTGGAAGCTGATATAATGACAATTAAAAGAATCATTGATTTGATGTCTCTAGCTCAAAGGATGCATTTTTACGGGATTTGTTCCATTGCGCTTGTTTCAGTAATAAATCATTATCATATTAATGGGTTGCATCTATTTTCCGACACCCTGTATCTTAACCTCGTCGGTATTTCCCTTTTAGGTGTATCTCAAGTATCAGACAATGTACCTAACTTTACCCTTTGTAAACAAAGGGTTGGCACTTCCAGTATAAACGTCCCTGGAAGCTAACTTCTTTATTTATCAGACTGTTGCCAAAATGTTGTATCTGTTCGTTAGTCGTATTTTCGTCTTTGAACGGGGCACGACACCGTGCACTTGTCTTGAGTAAAAAGCAAGCTAATCCTAATCTCGTCGGATCTGATCCAGAGCAGCACTTCCCCATAAAAGGTTAGGATTGAAATAGTCCGATGCTTCCGTAAAGTTCGTCTGGACGACTGGTTTATTTTTCTTTTTTGAACACGATCACGTCCGTGGGGATTTTCATTTAAGTAACATTGGATCCCATATTAACTTTGCGGTGAAAGTGGTTGGTGAGTATGTGTGTAAGTGTGTATACGTTTAAATTGCTAGGTGAGGAATTAGCAGGTATGTGAGCGTAAGTAGTACTTTACACACTCACTCATAGATAGATAGATAGATAGATTAAAAGAAATCAAAATCTCACTCTTTATAGTTTGTGTATGTATCATGTATCAATTCAAAAAAAAACACACACAATCATTTGATAAGACTTTGTTCAAATAGAGGAAGTTGAATTCCTTTTAGTTTTTATTCTGTCCGGCAATCTAGTATTTGATCATTTTTTATTTATCGAACGTTTTTAAACGGTTGTTTATTCTCATCTGTTGACAAGTACCCGACCATTGGCATAAATACCAGCCCATTGGCATATGGTTAGAGTGTTCACTGATGGTCTGGGAGACCGGGATTTAATCTCTGGTTGAGTCATACCAAAGACTCAAAAACGGTTCTTGATGCCTCCTTACTTAACACTCAGCATTACAAGGTAGGATCAAGAGTAAGTGGAGCAATCCACTGAAAGGTGTAATGCCCTCCCCTACAACTCAGTATAGTAGCTTTTAAATTGGCAACCTTTGCATCGTCCTCAACAACGTTCGGCCAACTTATATATATATATATATATATATATATATATATATATATACTGTGAAGCCATTGGGATCCCATTGTAACAGTGGTCCATGATGATACTAATGCATTTATTTAGAAAGGAGTGAAAGATTCTAATAAACATTTTATCGTTACCGCTGTTTTATTTTCAATCTTGATGATTCAAAATTAGATTCGGTGCGAAAATAGCGCCAGGGAATTGTTATTCAATTGGACAAAATGTTGGTTTATTCTCTCAAATCATTTTAAGTTTATCATTTTAATAAAATTCTCACCATCATATGCTGAGATAGATAGATAGATAGATAGATAGATAGATAGATAGATAGATTCAGCATCACCCATAAATGAGTACATAACTGACAATTTTTAAGATAAAGAATTTAATTTTTTTCTAAACCAAAGATGCAACTATTTTATTATTTATAGTGAAATATTATACAATAAAAACGGATCTTATTAGGTACTATTTATTGATTAGAGCGTCACTGCAATATTATTCTTAGTTTTCAGAGTTTCAATTCTTGAGAATTTGGTTATAAAAATACCTGATAATATCTGTTTTTATTGAATAATATTCCACGAGAACAAATAAAACATCGGTATCTAATAAAACTATTAGGCAGTCACTTATGGGTGATATTGTAGATCTATTACATTCATCTAACCTCCCCGCTCTCTCTCTCTCTCTTTAAGTATATATTTATATATGTGTGTGCATATATGCACACACACACACACACACACACACACACACACACACACACACACACATATATATATATATATATATATATATATATATATATATATATATATATATAGAGAGAGAGAGAGAGAGAGAGAGAGGGAGGGAAGGACGTATGTATTTTTATTTACGCGTGTATACATTTCCGTACGCATCTGCACTGAAAGATTTAAGCTAATCCTTGTAAAACTTTAACTCTGTAGGAAACACATACCTGCTCATTTACAAAACTGGTCAGAAAGATAAGCAAGTAAATATCAACTAAAAAAAAAAGACATTTTTCAAAGAAAGAAGAAAAAAAGAATGAAATATAAATTCGATGCCTGTATTTGTGAGACAAATGAATTAATAAATGAAGTAAAAAGAAGATTAAAAAAAAGTAAAGAAAATATTTCAATAAAGAAAAAAAAAGACAAAAACAACAAACAAAAGGTAAAGAAAACAACAACAGACAAATTGGATTTGACAAACGAAATAAAGAAACTCTTGAAAAAACATGGACGATTGAAATCGTTCTTGTGCTGTTGTCATGGCAACAAGGTGAATGCCGGGTAATAAATATGGAGGGGATCTGTCAAATATCCCCGGACTGCTGAACAAAATTAAGAACTGGGATGTGTTCACACACACACACACACGCACGCACAGAGAGGCACACACACACCCATGCACACACGCACACGCACAAATGCGAGCACACACACACATAAACGTAAATGTTTACCCTCAGATATATATACACTTACACACACTCATATATGTAATTATATATCTGAGTATTGGCATGCTTTATATATATATATATATATATATATATGGAAATTATTTTAATCATGCGTAGATGTAAAGTATTAGTATTGAAAAAAAAGGACATAAGACACATAAACAAACACCAGATCTACATATATATATACAAGCGTACAGATGTATATGTGCGCATGAAAAGATAGATAGATAGATAGATAGATAGATAGATAGATAGAAACAAAATAAGATAGATAGATAGATAGATAGATGTGCAGGCAAATGAATAAACACAAATACATACATACATCAATACATAACACACATATGCACACACGCATACTCATGTAATCACACACACACACACACACACACACACACACACACACACACACACACACACACACACACACATACATGTGTGAACATACACATTCTGATAAATAGATAGATAGATTCCTTATTAGCTGTTCCCTATAGAAATTCTTCCTCATAAGTAATTAATCGCTAATTTTGAAAATCATTCATCTGAAAAACAAATTAATTCAGCAAAAATGTCAGCTTCTGTCAAAAGTCGGTCTTATTTTTTTTTAAGTCGACGATATTCAATCACTTGGAATTCTTTTATTAAAAATTATGTTAAATAAACTTAAATATTTTGAGTTTTCTTATTTTGCTTTCAGATTGTGATATTTGGGAAATTTGGATCCTTTTTGTCCAATTTTATTCTGGGTATTATATCCCCAACCCTTGAATCTCACATGGATTTTTTTCGAACCCTTCATATTAGGATAACTAAATATGTTTGAATGAGAGACATCATCTTGTTATGGAGCTGCCATGATTTCTCTTCGAAATGCAGCAAGTAGATTGATTGATTGATTTTAGCAGCAAGTCAACCCGTCTAGTGTCATTTAATGCCTAGAGGTTAGAGAATCGTGTTCATTATACTTTTTACTATTTCGTGTAGTTGTTTCTTTAGTGGTTGTTTTTGCACCCAATCCATCGAATATGAATATCTATCAAGCAGATCTATTTGATCCAATCAGGGTGAGAGTAAACTTGAGAGTATTTACAATGAGTGCTTACTCCACACTCCCCAGATCTCCAGAATGAGAGCCTCACCATCAGATGCAGGGTAAAGTTATACTCAGGACATCTTTTTTAGAGAAGTACTTATCCCTTGGTAGGGAATACAGGGCAGACGACCGTAAGATACAAAGTATTAAACATCAGAAATTTATCAGTGTAACGTTGCTTCGATTTGATCCAGTGATAGTCAGTCAGTGTCATGATATCATGTTGAATCTTTAGTGGAATTAAGTTTCTTTCAGCAGGGATTTCGGTGTTGTATCATTTATCTTTCCTTCAGGCTTACAAGTCAAGACCCCGACATATATGTGGGCAGCACCAAAATGTCTTCGCTCAGTCAGCACTCCTGAAGCAAAGTGAAAACCCCGACGTATATGTGGGCAGCACCAAAATGTCTTTGCTCAGTCGGCACTCCTGAAGCAAAGTGAAGACCCCGACGTATATATGGGCAGCACCAAAATATCTTCGCTCAGTCGGCACTCCAGGTATCAGGCAATTAATCTGACCTTACCTGTTTTAGATGAGGGGTAGGTGATTCTTGAAGCTAAGTTCTTTATTTCACCTGGTTAATGCCAGAGCGTTGTATCTGTCCCTTAACTGTATTTTCATCTTCGGACGGGACACGGCACTGTAGTCTTGTATCGAGCAAAAAGCATGCTGATGTTAGTCTCGTCGGTACGACAGATCGTACAGCAAGTAGAGACTAAAGAGAGACAATTCATTTGACTTCCAAATTTTCTAACCAATATTTGGCATTCATTTCGACCACAATCCTTACCTTCGCAGATGAAAATGCCGATAGAAAAAAATCTTTGAATAATTTGACAGAAAAGAGAAAATTATCTTAGAAAACAGTCCTAAACAAGTCTGCATCAATTTAAAAAAAAATGAATAAAAATAAAAACAAAAAAAAAATTGTCAAGGAAAATAAATTCAAACACAGAGACAAAAAAGAAGTTTTGAAATGCGGAGTTCTTTTAAAATTATTGAAATTCATTCGATCAGTGAACAGGAGTTCTGTTAGAGATAATTAACAATATTTTGTCAGGTGTAAAACTGGACTATTTTCTAAAAGACAATTTATTTACCTTTTAATTTCTCTTTCATTTTCTTCATTCTCCTTTCCACCCCCGACCTCAGTGTCGACCCGTCTTGGCTAGAAATAGTTTATTAAATTACATTCTAAATTTAATTAATATCAAGCGTCGAACCTAACCACTGTCGTAAGAGAGAGAGAGAGAGAGAGAGAGTCGAGAGAGAGGGGGTGGCTTAGATGTGCATATGCGCGCGTGTGTGGGTCGATTCGTTGAACAAACGTATGTGGGAACTTGGTGGTGGTGGTGGTGTGAGTATGAGTGTGCATTTCTAGGCATGTGACATGTGTGCGAATATCTACCAAAAAAGTTACATTCTTGGGTACATGTGCATTTGCCTCTGTAGAAAAAAAACAGTTTGACCATCGACAATAGCACGACGAAAGAAAGGTATCAATGAGAGTAAGGACTACACACTTATAGATAAAAAAAACATACTGAAATGCTTATACACATCTGCACCTCACACACACACACACATATATATATATATATATATATATATATATATACACAAGGGTTACTGAAAAGTTTTCAGCTCAACAAAAAAGTAATTTTTGAAAAAAGGTTAAAGAAACTAGAAACAACGTACTAAGCTTATTGAAGTGCGAGAATATATATATATATATATATATATATATATATATATATATATATATATATATATATATAAGCCGAAGCTTAGCAACTGAAATATACATGTGATTCATTTATAAAAGCGAAAGGTTTGTAGAGAACGTGGCACACTTTTTTGTTTAGTTTGGTTTCATTGTTTTCTGGCATATCAACCTTCGTGGTTTATTTAAAGTCAAAGCCTTCATTTTTTTTTTATTAGCTGATAAGAGAATAGTGCGTCAAATTGACACAGATTCTCCGAACAGCACTTAGCAAGTTTGAATTCAGAGTTTTCCTTTTTCTATCTTGGTTGCCACACCAATGCTAAAGATCCCAGTGATCTCAATTATTTGTCCATAACTGAAATGGAGGAAGAAGAGAAAGATTCGTGCTTTTCTTGAGGCTGTCAGTGCAAACAGAAATTTCAAACTGCTTCATCCAGAATTGAAACTTAGAAACGTCGACTCCATTTCCTCCTGCAATAACTGTTATGTTATGCATACCCATATAAGGATAGGCTAACTTACCGATCCATTTTTATCGCTTTTGTGGTATATCAGTTCTTTTAAGAAAAAAAAAAATTCTTCATAATTTTTTCTTAATCATGACCTAAGTTCAAAACTAGTAAAAAAGGATTAAAAATATAATAAGTAAATATTCCAATTCGCCTGATCACTTTTGTACTGCATATATATATATATACGCGTAAATGCAAACTTTTTCTCAGGAATTGAGCACTCCGTTAGCCAATAGCGTATATGTAAAAATATATGCGTAAAATATCCCTTTACTTACACTGAGAATGACGGTAGTCTGGGGTACGATATCCGACGGACATAAAATCAGTCGGATTTCGATCAGAGCTTGAAGCAACTTGCGTGTCTAGCCACACTGAAGGGTTGTGTTACGACGAAGCAGTCTGTCTGTGGATGAAAAAAAAAAATATATATATATATATATATATAGTTGATTGGTTCCTTTTCACATATTTCCGTTTCCTTTTTGGGTGCTAAACACTTCAAGTAACAGACTTGAAGATTTTTTTAGTTTAAATATTTTTAAGTTTTATACCTGCTTAACTGCAAATGGTATTGAACACTTTTTAAGCAAATGTGTCTATTTGTGTATTTCAGCAATTTTTGCTATTTCTATTCCTTATACATAAATATCAATATATATATATATATATATATATATATATGATTTAGGTTGGTATATTTATAAAAAAAGAGTGCCCATTGATATTAATAAAATATATACATCTAATGATAAAGTAACCAACAGCACTTTGACCGTTCGTTTCTTGCATATGCAACCATCAGACCAATATATATATATATATATATATATATATATTGTTTTTGTTTCATCGAGACTTCATTCTAGAACATAAGGATCTATTTGCCGTTTTACAGACAAGTCGATTCTTTTTTGTTGTTTGATTTTAGTATGGAGGGAAAATGTTAATAGAAGTACGCCCACTCTCCCTGTCTTACATTTATTTGGAATTTCTTCTCTTTGTTTCTTTTAGGTGATTTTTTGTTGTTTTTTTGTTTTCAGTCATGGTAAGCTCATTTGAACCGCCTTTATAAGGCTAGAAAGTTCCACCTATTCCTGTTTTTTTAAATTCAAAGTTGTCCTTCTCCTAGACTGATCCCCAAACAAAATTAGAGGCTCCAGTGTGTTCTATGATTTTACTCACATCTCGTGGGTTGGTAGAAAATATGAAATATCTGTTTTTTCCAAAGGGAAATCCTAACTATTTAAGTCGGGATTTTAACTCGATGCGTCAAGTCTAGTCTCCGTGCCTTTAACTGTTAAGTAATCGTATACTATGTCTGCGTGTGTGTGTGTGTGTGTGTGTGAATGTACATATGCATTTTAGAAATAAAAGCTTTTGAAGAACACGTTGTTCTTAAACGCCTGAAATGGGTTTTACGTATGTTGGTCTTTCCCACCCATCCATCTGGTTCAAAAAGTGGCCATTAGGATGAGTGGATGGCAAGTCATTTTCTTTTGTGTGATCATCGGGTGTATGAGTAAAGGAATTCATTAGTGTGCATGCATGTGTGTGTAGGTGCATGCACACACATACGATAAACAGGGTATATACTTTTATGGAGGTGTCGATATATATATATATATAGAGAGAGAGAGGGAGAGAGAGAGAGGGAAAGAAAGAGAGTTAAAGAGGTAGAGAGTGAGTGAATGAGAGTGTGTGAATGTGTGTGTGTGTGTGAGAGAGAGAGAGAGAGAAGGAGAGAGAGAGAGAATCATCTGTATGTACATGCACATGCACTTGAAAACAGGAGGGTGCCTCTGGTGGGGTAAGGGTTTGCAAGCTCGACTAGCAAATCTACACAAGTGAGTGCGTGTCTCATTGGGTACCCTATTCATATAGCCTTGTGCCACATCTAAGCAAAAAAGCTTAGTAAATCACAGCATGAGAACAGGAGATAGACTTGAAATTGAGAGAGAGAGAGAGAGAGAGAGAGAGAGAGGAATGAGAGAGAGAGAGTATCGGTAGCTGTGGATATACGTGTGTCTGTGTGTGAAGTATGCGTTATTGCAAACGACGTTCTTTATTCACATAAATTCAGTTTCTGAAGCAAAAACAAAATAAAAACCAAACAACAACAACAACAACAACAACAACAAACAAGATAAATGATTATTTCGCTTGTTGTAGAGAAGCGTGAATGAACGCTGTTGCCTACGCATCTCCCTCCTCGCTTGTCCTTCCCTTCATGCCTTTCTCTTCATACTTCCGGTTCCGTTTCCGCTTTAATGAACTTTTGTCATTCCGAACTCTCGATATCTTCTAACTGAATTTAACACTTAAATGCAATTTTCAAGAATAAAAACGCAAAGCGGACACATGGATGGCTGTGTGGCTTGCAGGGGGCAACAATGAGGAAAGTGAAATAAAACTAAGGGAAAAGTTAGTCAACGTAGAACTAAGGTCCTGCATACGATTCAATCTTTCAAAAGAGCTATGTATGCATAGATATTTATGGGTACAATTCTCTTCGATTGTGGATATATATATATATATATATATATATATGTATGTGTGTGTGTATTTACCTATAAAACCTGTGTAGATAAGGGAAAAAATATATAGCATATTTACTCTTGTGTATTCTCCTTTTAAATAATAAATAAATGAATATGTTAACGTGCTTGTGTGAATGTATATCGATAAAACATAGATAATCCTAAAACCCAATGAAAAAGAATTTACACAACATATATTTAATTTTCTTCATAGTGGCATCCCTTGTCAATGCACCTAATTCAGTGTTAAATATTTCTTACACAGAAAAAATATAAGACATAAATTACAAATGAAAATTAACCAAAGTCTGTAGGCTCTCTCTTTTTTCTTTCTCTCTCTATTTCTCCCTCTCTCTCTCCCTCTCTCTCTCTCTATATATATATATCAAACACATACACACACGTATATATATATA
This sequence comes from Sepioteuthis lessoniana, assembly GCA_963585895.1. NCBI lineage: Eukaryota > Metazoa > Mollusca > Cephalopoda > Myopsida > Loliginidae > Sepioteuthis > Sepioteuthis lessoniana. The sequence continues at coordinate 4,565 of CAUZXS010004002.1, read as the reverse complement.
TATATATATAGGGTGCAGAAGCAAAGTTAGGAATATTCTAGCATAATGATAAAAGACTCTGTTATAAAACAAGATTAATTTCAATTTTAAAAAAAGCAACGACAAAATAAGATAAACACAAAACAGTAAATTTACTCAATATGGCCACCATTTCTTTTCAATTTTTGTATCAACACGACTTCAAAACGATTTGCATGGCTTCAAAATAAATTCTTCAGACATTTCTCTCCATTCCTCCTCAATAGCAGTCTTAAGCGAACCAATATTTGGATGGGAAGTTGCATTTGTTTGGTTTTCTAAAACCCTCTATATAGCGTAATCAAGGGGGCTAAGGTCTGGACTTGATGGAGACCCTAAAAAAACTCCAATCATTTTGGAATTTTTTTAAGGGGAGGGCTTGGTTTCGGCGTTAAGTAAATCGTAGATTCGTTGTCGTTTCTTTTCTTGCTCACTCATATTCGGCTGAATTTTAATGAAAAAGTGCTTAAATAAAAGAGCTAATCATGAAAATTTACGTTTATCACGATTTTTCAAAAATTGGACAACTCAGACTTTTAAAAAAGTTTTGAAAATTATTAAATATTTTGTTTCCGCACCCTGTATTATCATTTGAAACCAAATTCACATTGTTTTAGTGATGGTATTAAATATTCAGGATAGATGCACTTAATGGTCAAAATTCTAAGCAGCGAATAAAAACAATTATTAAAATCTAAAAACGCTTAAAATCTCAGCCATCAAAAGCATCTAATACAACTGCCAGTTTCAAGATCCAAGACAATATATATATATATATATATATATATATATATATATATATATATATATATATATATATTTTCAGATATTATATAGATCTTTTTCTTATTAAGAAATAAAAGATCTGCTGAAATGAATATAATCACAAAAAATATTAGTGATTTTTAAAGGTTTTCCTTTTAAATGTTATATATATATATATATATATATATATATATATATATATATATATATATATATATATATATATCAGGTACGATATATATGTATATAAATATATATTATTATAACTGAACTCTAAATGCAGTTTTAAATAGTAAAATATTTAAAGTGGCCAATGCATGAAAGAACAGAGCGATATCAGAATAAATTTTAATCGTAAATTATAAAAGATATAAACGGTTTAAAGCAGGATTGTAGCTCACCTGAGAATCATAATTATGAAACTTTGAATTGTGAGTTTTACACACACACACACACACACACACACACACACACACACATATATATATATATATATATATATATGTATATATATATATATATGTATATATATATATTGTGATGTCTTTGTTGATATTATTTAAATAATTTTGTGTATATAAACAACCCATTGAATGGCAGGAATAATTTGTAGAGCTAGAGGATTGTGAGTTATGCTGGAAGAATTCGTTCCCATCAAAACCCCAAAGTTCAGTCGTAAGGAGCTAATTCAATTCTGAAATTGGTGATTCTTTAGGAAAAGCAATGACTGTCAGTAGACTAAACAAAAGGTGATGACAATTTTCGCTATAAATTTCGTTTGCATATATATATATATATATAGAGAGAGAGAGAGAGAGCTAAATAGCCTATACGTATAAAAACATATATGTATGTGTTTGTGTGTGTGTGCTATTCAAATTTACTACTTTATACTTATGTATAACTATATGTCAACGTACCTATAAAGTCATGCCTTTCCTTGTTAAATTTCAATGATAAATTATTTCGTTCTTGTGAATTAGGGTTTTTGATTATTGATTAGGTAAGATTGATCAAATGATCTCTGGTTATTTTAGGTCTAAAGGTTTGAAATCGCGTTCATTGTACGTTAATATTTTCCTTTTTTGTTTGTTGTATCTTAAAAGTTTTGTAAACAATTAAATCCAGTATTTGAACTTGAGTCGGCGTGTCCATTTTCTATGACAGTAACCAATACACTACGAGCGCCTTTATATATGTGCAAACGTATGCCACATGTGTGTGTGTGTGTGGGTGTGTGTGTGCATATTTTTTTAATTTTGTTTTTCTCTTCTTTCCTCCTTTGCCCGTTCTAAACAAAGTCTCTCTCTCTCTCTCTCTCTCTCTCTCTCTCTCTCTCTCTCTCTCTCTCTCTCTCTTCGTTCTATCTTTTTTCTACTTTGCCATCAATTTCAGCTTCGTTCATCTTGGTCAATTTTGCATCAACATCATTATATTTTGGGAGCACACGTTTTATTTCCTTTATTATCCTTTCTTTCTTTCATTTCCTTCCTTCTTTCTTGCTTTAATCTTTTTACCTTCCTTTTCTTCCTTCCTGCATTTCTTTCTTTCTTTCTTTCTACTTAGTTTCCATTTATTTTCTTGGCCAATTTTGCATCAACATCATTATATTTTGGAAGCACATCCTCTCTCCTTCCTTCCTTACTTCCTTCTTTTCTTCCTTTCCTTCTCTCTTTCCAATTTTTCCTTTCTTCCTTTACTTCCTCTTGATTCAAATCGATCATATCTCTTTCCCTCCCTTCTCACCCGACCTTCCCTCACATCTCTTCCCATCCTTCCCAGAACTTCAGACCGACTCTAATTATTAGCTAACGTTATAGACCAATGCGAAATATACGCCAATTAAGACCCAATCCTACGTTCAATACTTATTGATCGATACGTATAACTTACCTTGTGCACCTTCAACTAATCAGGGTCAGTCTGTCGGAAAGGGAAAAAGACCGCATCCATTCCTCACCCCCCAGTCCTGACGCCATGACAGACTGAAGCCTTCGCACCAATACAGTTAAAGCAGCACGGTGCCACTCGACGTAAAATGGAAAAGATTGTTGTCGGAGAGGAGTTTAACGAGGTAATCTGCCACCCCAGTGAGCAAGCGCCCATCTCATTCTCCTCCTTTTCTCTTCTCAACATCATCATCCTCATTACACACACACACACACACACACACACACACACACACACACACACACATACACACATATATATATATATATATATATATGCATGCCAGTGTGCAGCTTCGTATACGTGATTTTTCGCATCTTCAACTTCATAAGTCTTGGTGCAGTTTTAGATCTGCATTGTATGCATCTTTATCTGGCTGATGCAATTTCAGAAAATGATTCGGCAGGATTTAATCGTTTAAGAAGAGTGTGTAGCCACAACTCCCACGGTTTAATTAGGGATATGAAACATGGTCTGTGCTTGACGAGATCGCAGAATAGTGTTTTCCAAATGAAACACATTAGTGCCTCCAAAGAAGCATAGTCTTTGAGACGATATATATATATATATATATATATATATATATATATATATATATATATATAACATAATTTGGAATTTTTCTAAATAAAGAATGCGAAATATCGGTGATGGAGCATATATAAATTCAAATAGAGTAGACAAGGGGTCAAGATATCTTAGCAGAAAAGGTTCTATATCCCACAAAGATGCATAGAAAGACCAATAGCAAAGAAATAGTATATATATATATATATATATATATATATATATATATATATATATATATATAAAGTTTGCTGTATCTATAAATTGAGTACTTAATATTAGTATTAAAAACGTGTTTAGCGTTACATTTCAATTATAACTCCACACGTTCACACATATATACAGAGATATATAAATTTTGTATTTAGGTGAGATTGAAGGAAAGTTCGTCAGGTGTACTCATATATATTTTGAATTTTGAAAAACGAAGACAAATACAGACAAATCAAAGAAAAAAAAAATATATGTGTATTAGAATTAGCAAGATAACTGATTGTTACAACTGAAACGATTGTAAATTCAGTTTGAAATGAAAATGTTCAATGTACAAAAAGTCCACCAGACGATCGGTGCCATGAAACTCAAAGCTGGGAATTATTAATACGTTTGTTTCTTAACTATATATATATATATACATATATATAGAGAGAGAGTTAAGAAATAAATATGGAGGTGCACGTTGTGTAATAATTAACGTCATTGGAAATGGACACAGTGTCTAGAGTTCAATACCTGGACGAGGCTGTTCGTACTTCACATAACAATTATACCCCTGTGAAAGGTATGCCTCCAGCAATGAATAAATAGTTGGGAAGACTGGGCTCTTTAACCTTTCTATAGCAACCGGTCTAAGAGTATCAAAACTCTGAATTCATACTTGTTAAAATCTCGCCCCCAAAATTGACCTTGTTTCAAATCTCGCACGAGCAGAGGATTTGGGTAAATATGCATATATATATGCAGTATCTTTTTCAGTCATCCACATACATGTCTGTATATGTTTTTTGTGTATACGTATGTGTATATGCATATGTGTATATGCGTATGTGTGTATGCATGTGTGTATATGCGTATGTGTGTATGCATATGAGTGCATGTGTATGAGTGTATGCGTGTGTGTGTGTATGCGTATGTGTGTGTATGTATATGAGTGTATGCGTATGTGTGCTCATATTTAAAAGATATATCTAAAATTTACAATGTTACTAATAGCACAAATCGATAACGCATATTTGTTGGCATCTCTCTCTCTCTCTCTCTCTCTC
>CAUZXS010004001.1:0-44324 GCA_963585895.1 Sepioteuthis lessoniana | reverse complement strand
GGACCTACCCTAGGTGGGGCAGGGATCCTAATCTACAGGGGTGAAAAGAATTTAGGGGTCGGGCGCGGTATGGGTTAATACAAGTAGGTGATATGATTTTTATACATATGAATGTTCAAGATCTTCAGTAAACGTGGACTGGGATGCGGGTTCAGGTACAAAAATAATGGGGATGGGGAAGATCTTGAGAACTAACAACTAGATGACGGGGACAATGACTCACAAACATACTGCTAACTAGGTACCTGGGTACCAAAGAAAAAGGGAACAGTTTTACTCACCAGGGGTGGGGTCCCTAAGGACCCGTACCGTAGACGCCATGAGCCGGCAGAGGAGGGAAGGATGACTCCAACGTTGCTCCCTTTCGCACGACCAGGCTCGCTGCATTCACCCACCTTTTGCTGAATGTTATGCGATCCAAGCGTTTTCTATCGCATCTGATTTTGACCCTCAGCTGATGCCGAAAATACAAAATCAGATCACGATGAGAAAAATTTGCATCGTCATACAATCCCTTGTTTCGCGTCGTCCAAATCACCATTCTAGCTACAGCTAGGATCGCGAGAAACACCACACGCTTCTCACCCTGATACGGAGGAAGAACGTTGTCCACGACGTAACCAACGTCGAGCAGCACGAGCTGTTTGGGTTCGATGCGAGCCGTCCACTCGCCGACGTGATCCCAAAACGGGCGAACTCGCTCGCAGTAGTAGAAGGCGTGCTCAGCCGTTTCTTCCAAGCCACTGCCGCAGCGAGCGCAATCGGGCATGTCTGCCAGGCCCGCTTTGTAGTTCAAGCCGACAAGGGGTAACGCATTTCGTACAAGTCGCCAGGTGAGCGAGAACTCGGAGTTGTTCAAGAAGCTCGATCCTGGCGCCCAATTCCAATGAGAGCGAATCTCCTCCGTCGTCCAGCCGTGCCGCTCGCTGAGAGGATCAGAAGCGGAACCCACCACTAGCTCCCGATATAGTTCTTTTCGAGGCCGTGAAAGGTCACTGGACCCAAGAAGGTTACGAAGGGCCGTTCGGCACTCGCGGACAAACAGTGTTTCGCCCAAAGGCCTACGTCGACCTTCAGCCTTTGGGTCTGACTTTAGGCGAGGAAAAGTCCGACTCGCCTTCAGTCTCCACACTGCGTCCCCCGTCAAAGCTCTGCCCAGGTATGCAAGTCTTTCAGCAAGCCAGTGGCTCTCCAGATCAGGCATACCTAGACCCCCGTTGCGTGTACGTTGGATACAGACCTGCCTACGGACCATCGGCCTTGCACCTCCCCAGAGCAATCTGGAAAGGGATCGTTGCAGCGCCAACCGATTTACCTTAGGCAGAGGAAGTACAGCCAATCGGTAAAGGATCAAGGGGAAGACGTACACGGCGCACGCCTCCGCCCTGCCCTTTAAGGACAACCTCCTTGAAAGCCAGATTCCCACCTGAGCATTCACCTTGGCTTGTATTTCCGACCAATTTCGCTCCAGTTGGAGGCCGGGCCCGAACCACACCCCGAGGATGCGGACGGGTCCGTCACTCCAGCGGAACGGCCCCGGAAGAGTATTGCTACCCCTCCAAGCACCGAGCCGCAAACCTTCGCTTTTGTCAAAATTGACCTTGGCTCCTGCAATCCGCTCGTACTCGCTAACCGCCTTCTTCACAGCCTTTATATCCAGGCGGCGGGATACAAACACTGTGATATCATCGGCGAACGCGGAAACCCTTGCCGTAAGAGGGCCAGCAAAAGGGACACCGCGCAGGGCCGGATTTGCCGTCCTATCCCTAAGCCTACGGAGCAGGGGCTCCAAAGCTAGGACATAGAGAAGAGGAGACAACGGGCAGCCCTGCCGGACCGACCGCTCGACCGCGAACACCGTCGAACGCCTTCCGTTCACCTGCACCACTGCCTGAGGGTTGTGGTACATCATGCTAATCCATCTGCGGAACTCCGGTTTGAATCCGGCAGTCTCCAAAACAGTCGCCAAAAACCGATGGTCAACCCTATCGAAGGCCTTGGACTGATCTAAACTGATCAGCGCGGCCTCGGTGTCGTCTTCTATACCCTCTAGGACCTCGCGAATCAAGTGCAGGTTGTCCTGGATCGATCTTCCCTTCACAGCAAAGGTCTGCTCAGAGCCGATCAGATCGCTAATGACAAGCTGTAAACGATTCGCTAAGACCCGGGCCAAAATCTTTAACTCTGTGTTAAGCAGAGTTATGGGCCTGTAATCGTCTAAACCCTCCCAAACATGCCTGCCACCTTTCTTCAGCAATGTGATCACGCCCTTGGTAACGCTACCAGGGATGGCTCCCTGGGCGAACCAATGGTTGAACATATCCGTCAGAATAGGCACAAACATGTGCGACATCCTCAAGTACACTTCGTAGGGCAAACCATCTAGTCCCGGCGACTTGTTGAGGCCGACCTGCTTCAACGCGTCACGGACTTCGCATTCAGTAACCACACCCTCGCAGCTAGCCGCTTCAGCCACCCCAAGGCGGGGAAAGTCGGCAAGATAGCTACGAAACTCCCGGAGCGGGAGATCAGTACAGCGGGCAAAGCGATCCCGAAAGTGCGCCCGAAAGGCGTCACGAATCTCGCGAGCCGATCGCAGCAGTCGCCCATCCGGGGCCTTGACAGAACCGATATACCGATCGGGGAACCTTCGCACTTCTTCTTCACGCGCAGTCGCGTTCGTTTTCACAGCTTCGTTGAGAACTCTCTTTAACCTAGATCTAACTACGTATCCCTTGTAGCGCTCGCTACTCTCGCGCTCAAGGTCCCCCCTAGCTAGCTCTACGTTTAGGGAGTCCCCCCCAGCCACCGCCCGGGAAAGTCTATCGTCTATAGATTTCGCTTCCTTGGTCCTATCTAGGTTGAGCTGTTGACCGTACTTGGTAGCGAAATCTCTAATCCTATGTTTAAGAGATCCCCACCACCTATTCCCGGTAACCGCCCCCACTAACGCCCGCTGAATTAGGGATTCCAACCGGTCCCGGAAGTCCCGTATCTCCAGTAAGGAGGTATTGAACTTCCAGTAGCCGGCCAGACTAGGCCTATTTGCTAACCGTAGACTGACTCTAACAAGTTTATGGTCAGTCCACGCTATCAAGTGGAACGTGGGACAACTAACAAAATCAATGTCAGCTCGTCTCACTAACACTCTGTCCAAGTAGGAGCCTACTTTGGCAGAGGGCGAACTATCTAGCCACGTCCACATCTCCCGCCCTGGGTGATCCAGACGAAACCTGTCGACGAGGTCATGACGAGTCATGAGGCCGGCAAGGCTGCTTTCACACCTTCCCACACGCCTAGCTCCCCGCCCGACCTTATCTATCTTGGGATCAAGGATCGCATTCCAATCACCCATTAAAACTAGCCGCTTCGTATCGTCCAGGAACGGCGCCAACCGACGAAAAAAGGAAACCCTCTCCACAACGATATTGGGCGCATAAACCGCAACCAGACGAAACTTGAAACTTTTCACGGCAACATCGGCCACAACCAGTCGGCCCCCGTCACCTGCAAAAACAACGTCAACATCAGCATCAAGGCTGCGTCCAACTAGCAAAGAAACCCCAACGCTGGTACGGCTGCCGTATGCTGAGAAAACGTTAAAATCGCTTTCCAGCACACGACAGTCGGCACCGCAAGTGAAGTGGGTTTCCTGCACTGCAGCAACATCTACGCCGAGAGTTTTAAGTTCACCAAGCAAGCGCGTACACTTGCCCGGATCCCTCAATCCCCTCACATTCAAAGTAGCAAGGTTTAGAGCCATCAATCCCACTTACCTTACTCAGTGTCGACTACGGGCCGGAAATCCTTGGGAGTAAGGATGCCGACGGCCTGACGCAGGGATCCGGTGCCGAGCTCAGTACTTACTCGGTCGTCCCTGGTAATTCCACCGACATCCACGGGGTACCGCAATTTTAGGGACCTATAGAAGGTAGGGTGAACTAAAATCGGGACCCTGCCCGAACAAAAAGGAAGCAATTTTTTTAAACTTTGGTGGCGCAAATCCGCCAACATTGCGTCCGCTCGACTGGCCCCCTCAAGAAAGTGCCAAAGCTCTTTGGTTCGGGGTCCAGCCGAACGGACGAATGTGGTCACCATTGCGGCACTCTTAAAAAGATACGGGTTGGTGATGTCCTTGCCGTCTATTTTTTTAAGTGATGATAGGGGTTTTAAAGTTTTTTTTAAAATGTGGTCCATGTTTTGGGGCTCGAGGATGTCCTCGCAAAAATGAAAAGCGGTGAAGGCACGTCGGACTTCGTTTGAAGCCGACCGTGACCTTGGCTTGAGTTCTGTTGATGATGGTGATGCTGCTGCTGTTGGTGACTCCCTGGTCACCGATTGTGCCCGTGTAAGGAGCTTAGGGGTTCTGATTGGTGAGAGTGAAGGTGATTTTGGGGAAAGTGGGAAGTCAGAGAGGTGTGCTGGGGTATTTTGATGTTTTTGTGGGGGAGGAATAATTTGGGCTGGTCTTTCAGTTTTTTCGCCCTTTTGTTGAGGTTGGGAGGGTGTTTGGGACTGTGTTTGTGTTTCTTTTGCTGGTCCCTTAATGTGTTTTTTCTCCCCCTCCCCAGCTACCGAGTCATCACTATCCCTTCGTCGTTTTAGGTTAATTGAATAATCCATAGCTTCGTCTTCTTTTTCAATGTTATTTTCTTTGTTTTTCTTTTTTGTTAATGACGATGATGATGATGATCTTGCAGATGTCGATGATGATGATGGTTTGGCTGTGCTTGTGGTAGGAGTACTACTAGAATCAATTTTAGTAGTCGTGGTGATGTTTGTTTTTTTTGAAACTGTTGCTGTTGCTGGTTCTTTGATGGGGGTTTGTTTTGCTGGTTCTTTGATGGGAGTTTTTTTCTTTTTTCCCCCTTTCACTACTTGGGTCCAGCCCTCTTCTTTGTTGGGGCTGTCCCCGGTTTTAGTTTTAGGGGTTTCGCTTTTGTTTTCTTCGGTCGCTGCTGTTGTCGCTGTTGCTGCTATAGTTGTCGTTGTGTTCGTTGTCGTTTCTGTTGTTGTTGTTGTGGCCGGAGTTGATTTGGTTGTTTTTTGAGGGCAGGATTTTGAGAAGTGCCCCAGCTGCTTGCAGTTCCAGCACTGGGGCTTCCTGCCCTCAACAACGACTGTCATGATCTGGTGTTCGTACTCTATTATGTGAGGTATGGATGTGAACCCCCCTCTGTCCAGGCACATGGTGAAGATATAATCACCGTGCGCTGTCCCGTTAACTGACTTAGCTTTGGTAATATCTTCTATTTCTCCGTGTTTTACGAGGTAGGCAGCCAGGACCTCCTCATTCAGTTGTATCGGGACATTACACACGGTGATTCGTATTTTACGTCTTCCCATGTACTCTGGCTGAAGCCGGAAGTACTTGGAGATGACATTTTCGCCGGCCAGCTTGGCTGCAAGGTCTTCTGATGGTAACAGAACATCCCATGTTGCGAAGCTACGTCTACAGTAGTACTTCGCGGGGATGTCTGCTGCTTTTAGTAATCCTTCAAAAGTATCTTTTTTTATACCTGCCAGCCTCTTTGTTTTTAAATCTGTGACAACGAACGAGATTATTTTTGGCTGTACTTCCTGTACAAGTTCGGGAATAGGGAGGATCCTATTCCCTTGGAAGTACTTCTCGTATTTTTCTCTTATTTTTGAATAGTCTTTTGGTGTTTTTTGAATTACTTTTGTTGTCCAAGAGGCTGGCAGTGAAGGTACCTTTTGCGCCGGTTGGATTGAACTGGCCGACGAAGATGGCTGCGAAAGTGCAGGCCATCTTTCTTCCGGCTTTGAGGGGGGACTTTGATCTTTAAAAATGTCGGGTGATAATGACCCTGGTGAATTTGGTGCCTCTGCCATAGCTGCTTATGAGGCAGCTAGGGGAGGATGACCGTCGATTGTTCTGTGTAGGTGAAAATACGTTGGATGATGATGTAGTAAGTCGTTATGTTTTCAAAAATGATCCGAGGATAACAAGCGTTGACCCCCCTCAACAAACAAAATAACAATTGTTTGGGGGAGGGGCAGTCAACAATAATAGTTCAAAAACAATAACAAACAAGTTTCAAAGGGTCCAACAAATAACAATATTTTTTTTCAAAGCAATAACAATAACAATTTTTAACAATAAGAACTTACTTTTTTCCAAGTGAAAAAGAACTCAGACAAAAAAATTCGACGGCTAGTCTGCTTTATTTCTGTGTAGTGTACACAGAAGGCACAAGGCCTTGAAGTTTTTGGGGAGGGGAATGGAGCGGTCATACTTTTCTATATAAACTAAGGAGACCTAGCTAGCCACATTCGCCGACCCATTCAACAATACAATAAATATCCATTCATCCATCGCCTTTTGCGCTACGATCACCACAATACCACATTTGCTCTATGAAGAAGTCCTACTTAAAATCCCGAGATTCGTGAATGATTTTATTTACAAGTATGATTTATTTACAATGAATGTGATGGGAATGGGAGAAAAACCCCGAAATATATATAAAAACAAGGAAAAATCCCCCGTTTGGTTGCCCTCCCATCCCCCCGTCTATAAAATTGGAGGCCGACTGTTTTCCGGGGCGAAAGAACCGGAAACAAGTCGGACCTACCCTAGGTGGGGCAGGGATCCTAATCTACAGGGGTGAAAAGAATTTAGGGGTCGGGCGCGGTATGGGTTAATACAAGTAGGTGATATGATTTTTATACATATGAATGTTCAAGATCTTCAGTAAACGTGGACTGGGATGCGGGTTCAGGTACAAAAATAATGGGGATGGGGAAGATCTTGAGAACTAACAACTAGATGACGGGGACAATGACTCACAAACATACTGCTAACTAGGTACCTGGGTACCAAAGAAAAAGGGAACAGTTTTACTCACCAGGGGTGGGGTCCCTAAGGACCCGTACCGTAGACGCCATGAGCCGGCAGAGGAGGGAAGGATGACTCCAACGTTGCTCCCTTTCGCACGACCAGGCTCGCTGCATTCACCCACCTTTTGCTGAATGTTATGCGATCCAAGCGTTTTCTATCGCATCTGATTTTGACCCTCAGCTGATGCCGAAAATACAAAATCAGATCACGATGAGAAAAATTTGCATCGTCATACAATCCCTTGTTTCGCGTCGTCCAAATCACCATTCTAGCTACAGCTAGGATCGCGAGAAACACCACACGCTTCTCACCCTGATACGGAGGAAGAACGTTGTCCACGACGTAACCAACGTCGAGCAGCACGAGCTGTTTGGGTTCGATGCGAGCCGTCCACTCGCCGACGTGATCCCAAAACGGGCGAACTCGCTCGCAGTAGTAGAAGGCGTGCTCAGCCGTTTCTTCCAAGCCACTGCCGCAGCGAGCGCAATCGGGCATGTCTGCCAGGCCCGCTTTGTAGTTCAAGCCGACAAGGGGTAACGCATTTCGTACAAGTCGCCAGGTGAGCGAGAACTCGGAGTTGTTCAAGAAGCTCGATCCTGGCGCCCAATTCCAATGAGAGCGAATCTCCTCCGTCGTCCAGCCGTGCCGCTCGCTGAGAGGATCAGAAGCGGAACCCACCACTAGCTCCCGATATAGTTCTTTTCGAGGCCGTGAAAGGTCACTGGACCCAAGAAGGTTACGAAGGGCCGTTCGGCACTCGCGGACAAACAGTGTTTCGCCCAAAGGCCTACGTCGACCTTCAGCCTTTGGGTCTGACTTTAGGCGAGGAAAAGTCCGACTCGCCTTCAGTCTCCACACTGCGTCCCCCGTCAAAGCTCTGCCCAGGTATGCAAGTCTTTCAGCAAGCCAGTGGCTCTCCAGATCAGGCATACCTAGACCCCCGTTGCGTGTACGTTGGATACAGACCTGCCTACGGACCATCGGCCTTGCACCTCCCCAGAGCAATCTGGAAAGGGATCGTTGCAGCGCCAACCGATTTACCTTAGGCAGAGGAAGTACAGCCAATCGGTAAAGGATCAAGGGGAAGACGTACACGGCGCACGCCTCCGCCCTGCCCTTTAAGGACAACCTCCTTGAAAGCCAGATTCCCACCTGAGCATTCACCTTGGCTTGTATTTCCGACCAATTTCGCTCCAGTTGGAGGCCGGGCCCGAACCACACCCCGAGGATGCGGACGGGTCCGTCACTCCAGCGGAACGGCCCCGGAAGAGTATTGCTACCCCTCCAAGCACCGAGCCGCAAACCTTCGCTTTTGTCAAAATTGACCTTGGCTCCTGCAATCCGCTCGTACTCGCTAACCGCCTTCTTCACAGCCTTTATATCCAGGCGGCGGGATACAAACACTGTGATATCATCGGCGAACGCGGAAACCCTTGCCGTAAGAGGGCCAGCAAAAGGGACACCGCGCAGGGCCGGATTTGCCGTCCTATCCCTAAGCCTACGGAGCAGGGGCTCCAAAGCTAGGACATAGAGAAGAGGAGACAACGGGCAGCCCTGCCGGACCGACCGCTCGACCGCGAACACCGTCGAACGCCTTCCGTTCACCTGCACCACTGCCTGAGGGTTGTGGTACATCATGCTAATCCATCTGCGGAACTCCGGTTTGAATCCGGCAGTCTCCAAAACAGTCGCCAAAAACCGATGGTCAACCCTATCGAAGGCCTTGGACTGATCTAAACTGATCAGCGCGGCCTCGGTGTCGTCTTCTATACCCTCTAGGACCTCGCGAATCAAGTGCAGGTTGTCCTGGATCGATCTTCCCTTCACAGCAAAGGTCTGCTCAGAGCCGATCAGATCGCTAATGACAAGCTGTAAACGATTCGCTAAGACCCGGGCCAAAATCTTTAACTCTGTGTTAAGCAGAGTTATGGGCCTGTAATCGTCTAAACCCTCCCAAACATGCCTGCCACCTTTCTTCAGCAATGTGATCACGCCCTTGGTAACGCTACCAGGGATGGCTCCCTGGGCGAACCAATGGTTGAACATATCCGTCAGAATAGGCACAAACATGTGCGACATCCTCAAGTACACTTCGTAGGGCAAACCATCTAGTCCCGGCGACTTGTTGAGGCCGACCTGCTTCAACGCGTCACGGACTTCGCATTCAGTAACCACACCCTCGCAGCTAGCCGCTTCAGCCACCCCAAGGCGGGGAAAGTCGGCAAGATAGCTACGAAACTCCCGGAGCGGGAGATCAGTACAGCGGGCAAAGCGATCCCGAAAGTGCGCCCGAAAGGCGTCACGAATCTCGCGAGCCGATCGCAGCAGTCGCCCATCCGGGGCCTTGACAGAACCGATATACCGATCGGGGAACCTTCGCACTTCTTCTTCACGCGCAGTCGCGTTCGTTTTCACAGCTTCGTTGAGAACTCTCTTTAACCTAGATCTAACTACGTATCCCTTGTAGCGCTCGCTACTCTCGCGCTCAAGGTCCCCCCTAGCTAGCTCTACGTTTAGGGAGTCCCCCCCAGCCACCGCCCGGGAAAGTCTATCGTCTATAGATTTCGCTTCCTTGGTCCTATCTAGGTTGAGCTGTTGACCGTACTTGGTAGCGAAATCTCTAATCCTATGTTTAAGAGATCCCCACCACCTATTCCCGGTAACCGCCCCCACTAACGCCCGCTGAATTAGGGATTCCAACCGGTCCCGGAAGTCCCGTATCTCCAGTAAGGAGGTATTGAACTTCCAGTAGCCGGCCAGACTAGGCCTATTTGCTAACCGTAGACTGACTCTAACAAGTTTATGGTCAGTCCACGCTATCAAGTGGAACGTGGGACAACTAACAAAATCAATGTCAGCTCGTCTCACTAACACTCTGTCCAAGTAGGAGCCTACTTTGGCAGAGGGCGAACTATCTAGCCACGTCCACATCTCCCGCCCTGGGTGATCCAGACGAAACCTGTCGACGAGGTCATGACGAGTCATGAGGCCGGCAAGGCTGCTTTCACACCTTCCCACACGCCTAGCTCCCCGCCCGACCTTATCTATCTTGGGATCAAGGATCGCATTCCAATCACCCATTAAAACTAGCCGCTTCGTATCGTCCAGGAACGGCGCCAACCGACGAAAAAAGGAAACCCTCTCCACAACGATATTGGGCGCATAAACCGCAACCAGACGAAACTTGAAACTTTTCACGGCAACATCGGCCACAACCAGTCGGCCCCCGTCACCTGCAAAAACAACGTCAACATCAGCATCAAGGCTGCGTCCAACTAGCAAAGAAACCCCAACGCTGGTACGGCTGCCGTATGCTGAGAAAACGTTAAAATCGCTTTCCAGCACACGACAGTCGGCACCGCAAGTGAAGTGGGTTTCCTGCACTGCAGCAACATCTACGCCGAGAGTTTTAAGTTCACCAAGCAAGCGCGTACACTTGCCCGGATCCCTCAATCCCCTCACATTCAAAGTAGCAAGGTTTAGAGCCATCAATCCCACTTACCTTACTCAGTGTCGACTACGGGCCGGAAATCCTTGGGAGTAAGGATGCCGACGGCCTGACGCAGGGATCCGGTGCCGAGCTCAGTACTTACTCGGTCGTCCCTGGTAATTCCACCGACATCCACGGGGTACCGCAATTTTAGGGACCTATAGAAGGTAGGGTGAACTAAAATCGGGACCCTGCCCGAACAAAAAGGAAGCAATTTTTTTAAACTTTGGTGGCGCAAATCCGCCAACATTGCGTCCGCTCGACTGGCCCCCTCAAGAAAGTGCCAAAGCTCTTTGGTTCGGGGTCCAGCCGAACGGACGAATGTGGTCACCATTGCGGCACTCTTAAAAAGATACGGGTTGGTGATGTCCTTGCCGTCTATTTTTTTAAGTGATGATAGGGGTTTTAAAGTTTTTTTTAAAATGTGGTCCATGTTTTGGGGCTCGAGGATGTCCTCGCAAAAATGAAAAGCGGTGAAGGCACGTCGGACTTCGTTTGAAGCCGACCGTGACCTTGGCTTGAGTTCTGTTGATGATGGTGATGCTGCTGCTGTTGGTGACTCCCTGGTCACCGATTGTGCCCGTGTAAGGAGCTTAGGGGTTCTGATTGGTGAGAGTGAAGGTGATTTTGGGGAAAGTGGGAAGTCAGAGAGGTGTGCTGGGGTATTTTGATGTTTTTGTGGGGGAGGAATAATTTGGGCTGGTCTTTCAGTTTTTTCGCCCTTTTGTTGAGGTTGGGAGGGTGTTTGGGACTGTGTTTGTGTTTCTTTTGCTGGTCCCTTAATGTGTTTTTTCTCCCCCTCCCCAGCTACCGAGTCATCACTATCCCTTCGTCGTTTTAGGTTAATTGAATAATCCATAGCTTCGTCTTCTTTTTCAATGTTATTTTCTTTGTTTTTCTTTTTTGTTAATGACGATGATGATGATGATCTTGCAGATGTCGATGATGATGATGGTTTGGCTGTGCTTGTGGTAGGAGTACTACTAGAATCAATTTTAGTAGTCGTGGTGATGTTTGTTTTTTTTGAAACTGTTGCTGTTGCTGGTTCTTTGATGGGGGTTTGTTTTGCTGGTTCTTTGATGGGAGTTTTTTTCTTTTTTCCCCCTTTCACTACTTGGGTCCAGCCCTCTTCTTTGTTGGGGCTGTCCCCGGTTTTAGTTTTAGGGGTTTCGCTTTTGTTTTCTTCGGTCGCTGCTGTTGTCGCTGTTGCTGCTATAGTTGTCGTTGTGTTCGTTGTCGTTTCTGTTGTTGTTGTTGTGGCCGGAGTTGATTTGGTTGTTTTTTGAGGGCAGGATTTTGAGAAGTGCCCCAGCTGCTTGCAGTTCCAGCACTGGGGCTTCCTGCCCTCAACAACGACTGTCATGATCTGGTGTTCGTACTCTATTATGTGAGGTATGGATGTGAACCCCCCTCTGTCCAGGCACATGGTGAAGATATAATCACCGTGCGCTGTCCCGTTAACTGACTTAGCTTTGGTAATATCTTCTATTTCTCCGTGTTTTACGAGGTAGGCAGCCAGGACCTCCTCATTCAGTTGTATCGGGACATTACACACGGTGATTCGTATTTTACGTCTTCCCATGTACTCTGGCTGAAGCCGGAAGTACTTGGAGATGACATTTTCGCCGGCCAGCTTGGCTGCAAGGTCTTCTGATGGTAACAGAACATCCCATGTTGCGAAGCTACGTCTACAGTAGTACTTCGCGGGGATGTCTGCTGCTTTTAGTAATCCTTCAAAAGTATCTTTTTTTATACCTGCCAGCCTCTTTGTTTTTAAATCTGTGACAACGAACGAGATTATTTTTGGCTGTACTTCCTGTACAAGTTCGGGAATAGGGAGGATCCTATTCCCTTGGAAGTACTTCTCGTATTTTTCTCTTATTTTTGAATAGTCTTTTGGTGTTTTTTGAATTACTTTTGTTGTCCAAGAGGCTGGCAGTGAAGGTACCTTTTGCGCCGGTTGGATTGAACTGGCCGACGAAGATGGCTGCGAAAGTGCAGGCCATCTTTCTTCCGGCTTTGAGGGGGGACTTTGATCTTTAAAAATGTCGGGTGATAATGACCCTGGTGAATTTGGTGCCTCTGCCATAGCTGCTTATGAGGCAGCTAGGGGAGGATGACCGTCGATTGTTCTGTGTAGGTGAAAATACGTTGGATGATGATGTAGTAAGTCGTTATGTTTTCAAAAATGATCCGAGGATAACAAGCGTTGACCCCCCTCAACAAACAAAATAACAATTGTTTGGGGGAGGGGCAGTCAACAATAATAGTTCAAAAACAATAACAAACAAGTTTCAAAGGGTCCAACAAATAACAATATTTTTTTTCAAAGCAATAACAATAACAATTTTTAACAATAAGAACTTACTTTTTTCCAAGTGAAAAAGAACTCAGACAAAAAAATTCGACGGCTAGTCTGCTTTATTTCTATGTATAGTACATAGAAGGCACAAGGCCTTGAAGTTTTTGGGGAGGGGAAGGGAGCGGTCATACTTTTCTATATAAACTAAGGAGACCTAGCTAGCCACATTCGCCGACCCATTCAACAATACAATAAATATCCATTCATCCATCGCCTTTTGCGCTGCAATCACCAAAATACCACATTTGCTCTATGAAGAAGTCCTACTTAAAATCCCGAGATTCTTGAATGATTTTATGATTTATTTACAATGAATGTGATGGGAATGGGAGAAAAACCCCGAAATATATATAAAAACAAGGAAAAATCCCCCGTTTGGTTGCCCTCCCATCCCCCCGTCTATAAAATTGGAGGCCGACTGTTTTCCGGGGCGAAAGAACCGGAAACAAGTCGGACCTACCCTAGGTGGGGCAGGGATCCTAATCTACAGGGGTGAAAAGAATTTAGGGGTCGGGCGCGGTATGGGTTAATACAAGTAGGTGATATGATTTTTATACATATGAATGTTCAAGATCTTCAGTAAACGTGGACTGGGATACGGATTGAGGTACAAAAATAATGGGGATGGGGAAGATCTTGAGAAATAACAACTAGATGACGGGGACAATGACTCACAAACATACTGCTAACTAGGTACCTGGGTACCAAAAGAAAAAGGGAACAGTTTTACTTACCAGGGGTGGGGTCCCTAAGGACCCGTACCGTAGACGCCATGAGCCGGCAGAGGAGGGAAGGATGACTCCAACGTTGCTCCCTTTCGCACGACCAGGCTCGCTGCATTCACCCACCTTTTGCTGAATGTTATGCGATCCAAGCGTTTTCTATCGCATCTGATTTTGACCCTCAGCTGATGCCGAAAATACAAAATCAGATCACGATGAGAAAAGTTTGCATCGTCATACAATCCCTTGTTTCGCGTCGTCCAAATCACCATTCTAGCTACAGCTAGGATCGCGAGAAACACCACACGCTTCTCACCCTGATACGGAGGAAGAACGTTGTCCACGACGTAACCAACGTCGAGCAGCACGAGCTGTTTGGGTTCGATGCGAGCCGTCCACTCGCCGACGTGATCCCAAAACGGGCGAACTCGCTCGCAGTAGTAGAAGGCGTGCTCAGCCGTTTCTTCCAAGCCACTGCCGCAGCGAGCGCAATCGGGCATGTCTGCCAGGCCCGCTTTGTAGTTCAAGCCGACAAGGGGTAACGCATTTCGCACAAGTCGCCAGGTGAGCGAGAACTCGGAGTTGTTCAAGAAGCTCGATCCTGGCGCCCAATTCCAATGAGAGCGAATCTCCTCCGTCGTCCAGCCGTGCCGCTCGCTGAGAGGATCAGAAGCGGAACCCACCACTAGCTCCCGATATAGTTCTTTTCGAGGCCGTGAAAGGTCACTGGACCCAAGAAGGTTACGAAGGGCCGTTCGGCACTCGCGGACAAACAGTGTTTCGCCCAAAGGCCTACGTCGACCTTCAGCCTTTGGGTCTGACTTTAGGCGAGGAAAAGTCCGACTCGCCTTCAGTCTCCACACTGCGTCCCCCGTCAAAGCTCTGCCCAGGTATGCAAGTCTTTCAGCAAGCCAGTGGCTCTCCAGATCAGGCATACCTAGACCCCCGTTGCGTGTACGTTGGATACAGACCTGCCTACGGACCATCGGCCTTGCACCTCCCCAGAGCAATCTGGAAAGGGATCGTTGCAGCGCCAACCGATTTACCTTAGGCAGAGGAAGTACAGCCAATCGGTAAAGGATCAAGGGGAAGACGTACACGGCGCACGCCTCCGCCCTGCCCTTTAAGGACAACCTCCTTGAAAGCCAGATTCCCACCTGAGCATTCACCTTGGCTTGTATTTCCGACCAATTTCGCTCCAGTTGGAGGCCGGGCCCGAACCACACCCCGAGGATGCGGACGGGTCCGTCACTCCAGCGGAACGGCCCCGGAAGAGTATTGCTACCCCTCCAAGCACCGAGCCGCAAACCTTCGCTTTTGTCAAAATTGACCTTGGCTCCTGCAATCCGCTCGTACTCGCTAACCGCCTTCTTCACAGCCTTTATATCCAGACGGCGGGATACAAACACTGTGATATCATCGGCGAACGCGGAAACCCTTGCCGTAAGAGGGCCAGCAAAAGGGACACCGCGCAGGGCCGGATTTGCCGTCCTATCCCTAAGCCTACGGAGCAGGGGCTCCAAAGCTAGGACATAGAGAAGAGGAGACAACGGGCAGCCCTGCCGGACCGACCGCTCGACCGCGAACACCGTCGAACGCCTTCCGTTCACCTGCACCACTGCCTGAGGGTTGTGGTACATCATGCTAATCCATCTGCGGAACTCCGGTTTGAATCCGGCAGTCTCCAAAACAGTCGCCAAAAACCGATGGTCAACCCTATCGAAGGCCTTGGACTGATCTAAACTGATCAGCGCGGCCTCGGTGCCGTCTTCTATACCCTCTAGGACCTCGCGAATCAAGTGCAGGTTGTCCTGGATCGATCTTCCCTTCACAGCAAAGGTCTGCTCAGAGCCGATCAGATCGCTAATGACAAGCTGTAAACGACTCGCTAAGACCCGGGCCAAAATCTTTAACTCTGTGTTAAGCAGAGTTATGGGCCTGTAATCGTCTAAACCCTCCCAAACATGCCTGCCACCTTTCTTCAGCAATGTGATCACGCCCTTGGTAACGCTACCAGGGATGGCTCCCTGGGCGAACCAATGGTTGAACATATCCGTCAGAATAGGCACAAACATGTGCGACATCCTCAAGTACACTTCGTAGGGCAAACCATCTAGTCCCGGCGACTTGTTGAGGCCGACCTGCTTCAACGCGTCACGGACTTCGCATTCAGTAACCACACCCTCGCAGCTAGCCGCTTCAGCCACCCCAAGGCGGGGAAAGTCGGCAAGATAGCTACGAAACTCCCGGAGCGGGAGATCAGTACAGCGGGCAAAGCGATCCCGAAAGTGCGCCCGAAAGGCGTCACGAATCTCACGAGTCGATCGCAGCAGTCGCCCATCCGGGGCCTTGACAGAACCGATATACCGATCGGGGAACCTTCGCACTTCTTCTTCACGCGCAGTCGCGTTCGTTTTCACAGCTTCGTTGAGAACTCTCTTTAACCTAGATCTAACTACGTATCCCTTGTAGCGCTCGCTACTCTCGCGCTCAAGGTCCCCCCTAGCTAGCTCTACGTTTAGGGAGTCCCCCCCAGCCACCGCCCGGGAAAGTCTATCGTCTATAGATTTCGCTTCCTTGGTCCTATCTAGGTTGAGCTGTTGACCGTACTTGGTAGCGAAATCTCTAATCCTATGTTTAAGAGATCCCCACCA
This sequence comes from Sepioteuthis lessoniana, assembly GCA_963585895.1. Classification (NCBI taxonomy): domain Eukaryota; kingdom Metazoa; phylum Mollusca; class Cephalopoda; order Myopsida; family Loliginidae; genus Sepioteuthis; species Sepioteuthis lessoniana. The sequence goes on along the minus strand of CAUZXS010004001.1, from coordinate 28,234 downwards.
CCTATTCCCGGTAACCGCCCCCACTAACGCCCGCTGAATTAGGGATTCCAACCGGTCCCGGAAGTCCCGTATCTCCAGTAAGGAGGTATTGAACTTCCAGTAGCCGGCCAGACTAGGCCTATTTGCTAATCGTAGACTGACTCTAACAAGTTTATGGTCAGTCCACGCTATCAAGTGGAACGTGGGACAACTAACAAAATCAATGTCAGCTCGTCTCACTAACACTCTGTCCAAGTAGGAGCCTACTTTGGCAGAGGGCGAACTATCTAGCCACGTCCACATCTCCCGCCCTGGGTGATCCAGACGAAACCTGTCGACGAGGTCATGACGAGTCATGAGGCCGGCAAGGCTGCTTTCACACCTTCCCACACGCCTAGCTCCCCGCCCGACCTTATCTATCTTGGGATCAAGGATCGCATTCCAATCACCCATTAAAACTAGCCGCTTCGTATCGTCCAGGAACGGCGCCAACCGACGAAAAAAGGAAACCCTCTCCACAACGATATTGGGCGCATAAACCGCAACCAGACGAAACTTGAAACTTTTCACGGCAACATCGGCCACAACCAGTCGGCCCCCGTCACCTGCAAAAACAACGTCAACATCAGCATCAAGGCTGCGTCCAACTAGCAAAGAAACCCCAACGCTGGTACGGCTGCCGTATGCTGAGAAAACGTTAAAATCGCTTTCCAGCACACGACAGTCGGCACCGCAAGTGAAGTGGGTTTCCTGCACTGCAGCAACATCTACGCCGAGAGTTTTAAGTTCACCAAGCAAGCGCGTACACTTGCCCGGATCCCTCAATCCCCTCACATTCAAAGTAGCAAGGTTTAGAGCCATCAATCCCACTTACCTTACTCAGTGTCGACTACGGGCCGGAAATCCTTGGGAGTAAGGATGCCGACGGCCTGACGCAGGGATCCGGTGCCGAGCTCAGTACTTACTCGGTCGTCCCTGGTAATTCCACCGACATCCACGGGGTACCGCAATTTTAGGGACCTATAGAAGGTAGGGTGAACTAAAATCGGGACCCTGCCCGAACAAAAAGGAAGCAATTTTTTTAAACTTTGGTGGCGCAAATCCGCCAACATTGCGTCCGCTCGACTGGCCCCCTCAAGAAAGTGCCAAAGCTCTTTGGTTCGGGGTCCAGCCGAACGGACGAATGTGGTCACCATTGCGGCACTCTTAAAAAGATACGGGTTGGTGATGTCCTTGCCGTCTATTTTTTTAAGTGATGATAGGGGTTTTAAAGTTTTTTTTAAAATGTGGTCCATGTTTTGGGGCTCGAGGATGTCCTCGCAAAAATGAAAAGCGGTGAAGGCACGTCGGACTTCGTTTGAAGCCGACCGTGACCTTGGCTTGAGTTCTGTTGATGATGGTGATGCTGCTGCTGTTGGTGACTCCCTGGTCACCGATTGTGCCCGTGTAAGGAGCTTAGGGGTTCTGATTGGTGAGAGTGAAGGTGATTTTGGGGAAAGTGGGAAGTCAGAGAGGTGTGCTGGGGTATTTTGATGTTTTTGTGGGGGAGGAATAATTTGGGCTGGTCTTTCAGTTTTTTCGCCCTTTTGTTGAGGTTGGGAGGGTGTTTGGGACTGTGTTTGTGTTTCTTTTGCTGGTCCCTTAATGTGTTTTTTCTCCCCCTCCCCAGCTACCGAGTCATCACTATCCCTTCGTCGTTTTAGGTTAATTGAATAATCCATAGCTTCGTCTTCTTTTTCAATGTTATTTTCTTTGTTTTTCTTTTTTGTTAATGACGATGATGATGATGATCTTGCAGATGTCGATGATGATGATGGTTTGGCTGTGCTTGTGGTAGGAGTACTACTAGAATCAATTTTAGTAGTCGTGGTGATGTTTGTTTTTTTTGAAACTGTTGCTGTTGCTGGTTCTTTGATGGGGGTTTGTTTTGCTGGTTCTTTGATGGGAGTTTTTTTCTTTTTTCCCCCTTTCACTACTTGGGTCCAGCCCTCTTCTTTGTTGGGGCTGTCCCCGGTTTTAGTTTTAGGGGTTTCGCTTTTGTTTTCTTCGGTCGCTGCTGTTGTCGCTGTTGCTGCTATAGTTGTCGTTGTGTTCGTTGTCGTTTCTGTTGTTGTTGTTGTGGCCGGAGTTGATTTGGTTGTTTTTTGAGGGCAGGATTTTGAGAAGTGCCCCAGCTGCTTGCAGTTCCAGCACTGGGGCTTCCTGCCCTCAACAACGACTGTCATGATCTGGTGTTCGTACTCTATTATGTGAGGTATGGATGTGAACCCCCCTCTGTCCAGGCACATGGTGAAGATATAATCACCGTGCGCTGTCCCGTTAACTGACTTAGCTTTGGTAATATCTTCTATTTCTCCGTGTTTTACGAGGTAGGCAGCCAGGACCTCCTCATTCAGTTGTATCGGGACATTACACACGGTGATTCGTATTTTACGTCTTCCCATGTACTCTGGCTGAAGCCGGAAGTACTTGGAGATGACATTTTCGCCGGCCAGCTTGGCTGCAAGGTCTTCTGATGGTAACAGAACATCCCATGTTGCGAAGCTACGTCTACAGTAGTACTTCGCGGGGATGTCTGCTGCTTTTAGTAATCCTTCAAAAGTATCTTTTTTTATACCTGCCAGCCTCTTTGTTTTTAAATCTGTGACAACGAACGAGATTATTTTTGGCTGTACTTCCTGTACAAGTTCGGGAATAGGGAGGATCCTATTCCCTTGGAAGTACTTCTCGTATTTTTCTCTTATTTTTGAATAGTCTTTTGGTGTTTTTTGAATTACTTTTGTTGTCCAAGAGGCTGGCAGTGAAGGTACCTTTTGCGCCGGTTGGATTGAACTGGCCGACGAAGATGGCTGCGAAAGTGCAGGCCATCTTTCTTCCGGCTTTGAGGGGGGACTTTGATCTTTAAAAATGTCGGGTGATAATGACCCTGGTGAATTTGGTGCCTCTGCCATAGCTGCTTATGAGGCAGCTAGGGGAGGATGACCGTCGATTGTTCTGTGTAGGTGAAAATACGTTGGATGATGATGTAGTAAGTCGTTATGTTTTCAAAAATGATCCGAGGATAACAAGCGTTGACCCCCCTCAACAAACAAAATAACAATTGTTTGGGGGAGGGGCAGTCAACAATAATAGTTCAAAAACAATAACAAACAAGTTTCAAAGGGTCCAACAAATAACAATATTTTTTTTCAAAGCAATAACAATAACAATTTTTAACAATAAGAACTTACTTTTTTCCAAGTGAAAAAGAACTCAGACAAAAAAATTCGACGGCTAGTCTGCTTTATTTCTGTGTAGTGTACACAGAAGGCACAAGGCCTTGAAGTTTTTGGGGAGGGGAATGGAGCGGTCATACTTTTCTATATAAACTAAGGAGACCTAGCTAGCCACATTCGCCGACCCATTCAACAATACAATAAATATCCATTCATCCATCGCCTTTTGCGCTACGATCACCACAATACCACATTTGCTCTATGAAGAAGTCCTACTTAAAATCCCGAGATTCGTGAATGATTTTATTTACAAGTATGATTTATTTACAATGAATGTGATGGGAATGGGAGAAAAACCCCGAAATATATATAAAAACAAGGAAAAATCCCCCGTTTGGTTGCCCTCCCATCCCCCCGTCTATAAAATTGGAGGCCGACTGTTTTCCGGGGCGAAAGAACCGGAAACAAGTCGGACCTACCCTAGGTGGGGCAGGGATCCTAATCTACAGGGGTGAAAAGAATTTAGGGGTCGGGCGCGGTATGGGTTAATACAAGTAGGTGATATGATTTTTATACATATGAATGTTCAAGATCTTCAGTAAACGTGGACTGGGATGCGGGTTCAGGTACAAAAATAATGGGGATGGGGAAGATCTTGAGAACTAACAACTAGATGACGGGGACAATGACTCACAAACATACTGCTAACTAGGTACCTGGGTACCAAAGAAAAAGGGAACAGTTTTACTCACCAGGGGTGGGGTCCCTAAGGACCCGTACCGTAGACGCCATGAGCCGGCAGAGGAGGGAAGGATGACTCCAACGTTGCTCCCTTTCGCACGACCAGGCTCGCTGCATTCACCCACCTTTTGCTGAATGTTATGCGATCCAAGCGTTTTCTATCGCATCTGATTTTGACCCTCAGCTGATGCCGAAAATACAAAATCAGATCACGATGAGAAAAATTTGCATCGTCATACAATCCCTTGTTTCGCGTCGTCCAAATCACCATTCTAGCTACAGCTAGGATCGCGAGAAACACCACACGCTTCTCACCCTGATACGGAGGAAGAACGTTGTCCACGACGTAACCAACGTCGAGCAGCACGAGCTGTTTGGGTTCGATGCGAGCCGTCCACTCGCCGACGTGATCCCAAAACGGGCGAACTCGCTCGCAGTAGTAGAAGGCGTGCTCAGCCGTTTCTTCCAAGCCACTGCCGCAGCGAGCGCAATCGGGCATGTCTGCCAGGCCCGCTTTGTAGTTCAAGCCGACAAGGGGTAACGCATTTCGTACAAGTCGCCAGGTGAGCGAGAACTCGGAGTTGTTCAAGAAGCTCGATCCTGGCGCCCAATTCCAATGAGAGCGAATCTCCTCCGTCGTCCAGCCGTGCCGCTCGCTGAGAGGATCAGAAGCGGAACCCACCACTAGCTCCCGATATAGTTCTTTTCGAGGCCGTGAAAGGTCACTGGACCCAAGAAGGTTACGAAGGGCCGTTCGGCACTCGCGGACAAACAGTGTTTCGCCCAAAGGCCTACGTCGACCTTCAGCCTTTGGGTCTGACTTTAGGCGAGGAAAAGTCCGACTCGCCTTCAGTCTCCACACTGCGTCCCCCGTCAAAGCTCTGCCCAGGTATGCAAGTCTTTCAGCAAGCCAGTGGCTCTCCAGATCAGGCATACCTAGACCCCCGTTGCGTGTACGTTGGATACAGACCTGCCTACGGACCATCGGCCTTGCACCTCCCCAGAGCAATCTGGAAAGGGATCGTTGCAGCGCCAACCGATTTACCTTAGGCAGAGGAAGTACAGCCAATCGGTAAAGGATCAAGGGGAAGACGTACACGGCGCACGCCTCCGCCCTGCCCTTTAAGGACAACCTCCTTGAAAGCCAGATTCCCACCTGAGCATTCACCTTGGCTTGTATTTCCGACCAATTTCGCTCCAGTTGGAGGCCGGGCCCGAACCACACCCCGAGGATGCGGACGGGTCCGTCACTCCAGCGGAACGGCCCCGGAAGAGTATTGCTACCCCTCCAAGCACCGAGCCGCAAACCTTCGCTTTTGTCAAAATTGACCTTGGCTCCTGCAATCCGCTCGTACTCGCTAACCGCCTTCTTCACAGCCTTTATATCCAGGCGGCGGGATACAAACACTGTGATATCATCGGCGAACGCGGAAACCCTTGCCGTAAGAGGGCCAGCAAAAGGGACACCGCGCAGGGCCGGATTTGCCGTCCTATCCCTAAGCCTACGGAGCAGGGGCTCCAAAGCTAGGACATAGAGAAGAGGAGACAACGGGCAGCCCTGCCGGACCGACCGCTCGACCGCGAACACCGTCGAACGCCTTCCGTTCACCTGCACCACTGCCTGAGGGTTGTGGTACATCATGCTAATCCATCTGCGGAACTCCGGTTTGAATCCGGCAGTCTCCAAAACAGTCGCCAAAAACCGATGGTCAACCCTATCGAAGGCCTTGGACTGATCTAAACTGATCAGCGCGGCCTCGGTGTCGTCTTCTATACCCTCTAGGACCTCGCGAATCAAGTGCAGGTTGTCCTGGATCGATCTTCCCTTCACAGCAAAGGTCTGCTCAGAGCCGATCAGATCGCTAATGACAAGCTGTAAACGATTCGCTAAGACCCGGGCCAAAATCTTTAACTCTGTGTTAAGCAGAGTTATGGGCCTGTAATCGTCTAAACCCTCCCAAACATGCCTGCCACCTTTCTTCAGCAATGTGATCACGCCCTTGGTAACGCTACCAGGGATGGCTCCCTGGGCGAACCAATGGTTGAACATATCCGTCAGAATAGGCACAAACATGTGCGACATCCTCAAGTACACTTCGTAGGGCAAACCATCTAGTCCCGGCGACTTGTTGAGGCCGACCTGCTTCAACGCGTCACGGACTTCGCATTCAGTAACCACACCCTCGCAGCTAGCCGCTTCAGCCACCCCAAGGCGGGGAAAGTCGGCAAGATAGCTACGAAACTCCCGGAGCGGGAGATCAGTACAGCGGGCAAAGCGATCCCGAAAGTGCGCCCGAAAGGCGTCACGAATCTCGCGAGCCGATCGCAGCAGTCGCCCATCCGGGGCCTTGACAGAACCGATATACCGATCGGGGAACCTTCGCACTTCTTCTTCACGCGCAGTCGCGTTCGTTTTCACAGCTTCGTTGAGAACTCTCTTTAACCTAGATCTAACTACGTATCCCTTGTAGCGCTCGCTACTCTCGCGCTCAAGGTCCCCCCTAGCTAGCTCTACGTTTAGGGAGTCCCCCCCAGCCACCGCCCGGGAAAGTCTATCGTCTATAGATTTCGCTTCCTTGGTCCTATCTAGGTTGAGCTGTTGACCGTACTTGGTAGCGAAATCTCTAATCCTATGTTTAAGAGATCCCCACCACCTATTCCCGGTAACCGCCCCCACTAACGCCCGCTGAATTAGGGATTCCAACCGGTCCCGGAAGTCCCGTATCTCCAGTAAGGAGGTATTGAACTTCCAGTAGCCGGCCAGACTAGGCCTATTTGCTAACCGTAGACTGACTCTAACAAGTTTATGGTCAGTCCACGCTATCAAGTGGAACGTGGGACAACTAACAAAATCAATGTCAGCTCGTCTCACTAACACTCTGTCCAAGTAGGAGCCTACTTTGGCAGAGGGCGAACTATCTAGCCACGTCCACATCTCCCGCCCTGGGTGATCCAGACGAAACCTGTCGACGAGGTCATGACGAGTCATGAGGCCGGCAAGGCTGCTTTCACACCTTCCCACACGCCTAGCTCCCCGCCCGACCTTATCTATCTTGGGATCAAGGATCGCATTCCAATCACCCATTAAAACTAGCCGCTTCGTATCGTCCAGGAACGGCGCCAACCGACGAAAAAAGGAAACCCTCTCCACAACGATATTGGGCGCATAAACCGCAACCAGACGAAACTTGAAACTTTTCACGGCAACATCGGCCACAACCAGTCGGCCCCCGTCACCTGCAAAAACAACGTCAACATCAGCATCAAGGCTGCGTCCAACTAGCAAAGAAACCCCAACGCTGGTACGGCTGCCGTATGCTGAGAAAACGTTAAAATCGCTTTCCAGCACACGACAGTCGGCACCGCAAGTGAAGTGGGTTTCCTGCACTGCAGCAACATCTACGCCGAGAGTTTTAAGTTCACCAAGCAAGCGCGTACACTTGCCCGGATCCCTCAATCCCCTCACATTCAAAGTAGCAAGGTTTAGAGCCATCAATCCCACTTACCTTACTCAGTGTCGACTACGGGCCGGAAATCCTTGGGAGTAAGGATGCCGACGGCCTGACGCAGGGATCCGGTGCCGAGCTCAGTACTTACTCGGTCGTCCCTGGTAATTCCACCGACATCCACGGGGTACCGCAATTTTAGGGACCTATAGAAGGTAGGGTGAACTAAAATCGGGACCCTGCCCGAACAAAAAGGAAGCAATTTTTTTAAACTTTGGTGGCGCAAATCCGCCAACATTGCGTCCGCTCGACTGGCCCCCTCAAGAAAGTGCCAAAGCTCTTTGGTTCGGGGTCCAGCCGAACGGACGAATGTGGTCACCATTGCGGCACTCTTAAAAAGATACGGGTTGGTGATGTCCTTGCCGTCTATTTTTTTAAGTGATGATAGGGGTTTTAAAGTTTTTTTTAAAATGTGGTCCATGTTTTGGGGCTCGAGGATGTCCTCGCAAAAATGAAAAGCGGTGAAGGCACGTCGGACTTCGTTTGAAGCCGACCGTGACCTTGGCTTGAGTTCTGTTGATGATGGTGATGCTGCTGCTGTTGGTGACTCCCTGGTCACCGATTGTGCCCGTGTAAGGAGCTTAGGGGTTCTGATTGGTGAGAGTGAAGGTGATTTTGGGGAAAGTGGGAAGTCAGAGAGGTGTGCTGGGGTATTTTGATGTTTTTGTGGGGGAGGAATAATTTGGGCTGGTCTTTCAGTTTTTTCGCCCTTTTGTTGAGGTTGGGAGGGTGTTTGGGACTGTGTTTGTGTTTCTTTTGCTGGTCCCTTAATGTGTTTTTTCTCCCCCTCCCCAGCTACCGAGTCATCACTATCCCTTCGTCGTTTTAGGTTAATTGAATAATCCATAGCTTCGTCTTCTTTTTCAATGTTATTTTCTTTGTTTTTCTTTTTTGTTAATGACGATGATGATGATGATCTTGCAGATGTCGATGATGATGATGGTTTGGCTGTGCTTGTGGTAGGAGTACTACTAGAATCAATTTTAGTAGTCGTGGTGATGTTTGTTTTTTTTGAAACTGTTGCTGTTGCTGGTTCTTTGATGGGGGTTTGTTTTGCTGGTTCTTTGATGGGAGTTTTTTTCTTTTTTCCCCCTTTCACTACTTGGGTCCAGCCCTCTTCTTTGTTGGGGCTGTCCCCGGTTTTAGTTTTAGGGGTTTCGCTTTTGTTTTCTTCGGTCGCTGCTGTTGTCGCTGTTGCTGCTATAGTTGTCGTTGTGTTCGTTGTCGTTTCTGTTGTTGTTGTTGTGGCCGGAGTTGATTTGGTTGTTTTTTGAGGGCAGGATTTTGAGAAGTGCCCCAGCTGCTTGCAGTTCCAGCACTGGGGCTTCCTGCCCTCAACAACGACTGTCATGATCTGGTGTTCGTACTCTATTATGTGAGGTATGGATGTGAACCCCCCTCTGTCCAGGCACATGGTGAAGATATAATCACCGTGCGCTGTCCCGTTAACTGACTTAGCTTTGGTAATATCTTCTATTTCTCCGTGTTTTACGAGGTAGGCAGCCAGGACCTCCTCATTCAGTTGTATCGGGACATTACACACGGTGATTCGTATTTTACGTCTTCCCATGTACTCTGGCTGAAGCCGGAAGTACTTGGAGATGACATTTTCGCCGGCCAGCTTGGCTGCAAGGTCTTCTGATGGTAACAGAACATCCCATGTTGCGAAGCTACGTCTACAGTAGTACTTCGCGGGGATGTCTGCTGCTTTTAGTAATCCTTCAAAAGTATCTTTTTTTATACCTGCCAGCCTCTTTGTTTTTAAATCTGTGACAACGAACGAGATTATTTTTGGCTGTACTTCCTGTACAAGTTCGGGAATAGGGAGGATCCTATTCCCTTGGAAGTACTTCTCGTATTTTTCTCTTATTTTTGAATAGTCTTTTGGTGTTTTTTGAATTACTTTTGTTGTCCAAGAGGCTGGCAGTGAAGGTACCTTTTGCGCCGGTTGGATTGAACTGGCCGACGAAGATGGCTGCGAAAGTGCAGGCCATCTTTCTTCCGGCTTTGAGGGGGGACTTTGATCTTTAAAAATGTCGGGTGATAATGACCCTGGTGAATTTGGTGCCTCTGCCATAGCTGCTTATGAGGCAGCTAGGGGAGGATGACCGTCGATTGTTCTGTGTAGGTGAAAATACGTTGGATGATGATGTAGTAAGTCGTTATGTTTTCAAAAATGATCCGAGGATAACAAGCGTTGACCCCCCTCAACAAACAAAATAACAATTGTTTGGGGGAGGGGCAGTCAACAATAATAGTTCAAAAACAATAACAAACAAGTTTCAAAGGGTCCAACAAATAACAATATTTTTTTTCAAAGCAATAACAATAACAATTTTTAACAATAAGAACTTACTTTTTTCCAAGTGAAAAAGAACTCAGACAAAAAAATTCGACGGCTAGTCTGCTTTATTTCTATGTATAGTACATAGAAGGCACAAGGCCTTGAAGTTTTTGGGGAGGGGAAGGGAGCGGTCATACTTTTCTATATAAACTAAGGAGACCTAGCTAGCCACATTCGCCGACCCATTCAACAATACAATAAATATCCATTCATCCATCGCCTTTTGCGCTGCAATCACCAAAATACCACATTTGCTCTATGAAGAAGTCCTACTTAAAATCCCGAGATTCTTGAATGATTTTATGATTTATTTACAATGAATGTGATGGGAATGGGAGAAAAACCCCGAAATATATATAAAAACAAGGAAAAATCCCCCGTTTGGTTGCCCTCCCATCCCCCCGTCTATAAAATTGGAGGCCGACTGTTTTCCGGGGCGAAAGAACCGGAAACAAGTCGGACCTACCCTAGGTGGGGCAGGGATCCTAATCTACAGGGGTGAAAAGAATTTAGGGGTCGGGCGCGGTATGGGTTAATACAAGTAGGTGATATGATTTTTATACATATGAATGTTCAAGATCTTCAGTAAACGTGGACTGGGATGCGGGTTCAGGTACAAAAATAATGGGGATGGGGAAGATCTTGAGAACTAACAACTAGATGACGGGGACAATGACTCACAAACATACTGCTAACTAGGTACCTGGGTACCAAAAGAAAAAGGGAACAGTTTTACTTACCAGGGGTGGGGTCCCTAAGGACCCGTACCGTAGACGCCATGAGCCGGCAGAGGAGGGAAGGATGACTCCAACGTTGCTCCCTTTCGCACGACCAGGCTCGCTGCATTCACCCACCTTTTGCTGAATGTTATGCGATCCAAGCGTTTTCTATCGCATCTGATTTTGACCCTCAGCTGATGCCGAAAATACAAAATCAGATCACGATGAGAAAAGTTTGCATCGTCATACAATCCCTTGTTTCGCGTCGTCCAAATCACCATTCTAGCTACAGCTAGGATCGCGAGAAACACCACACGCTTCTCACCCTGATACGGAGGAAGAACGTTGTCCACGACGTAACCAACGTCGAGCAGCACGAGCTGTTTGGGTTCGATGCGAGCCGTCCACTCGCCGACGTGATCCCAAAACGGGCGAACTCGCTCGCAGTAGTAGAAGGCGTGCTCAGCCGTTTCTTCCAAGCCACTGCCGCAGCGAGCGCAATCGGGCATGTCTGCCAGGCCCGCTTTGTAGTTCAAGCCGACAAGGGGTAACGCATTTCGCACAAGTCGCCAGGTGAGCGAGAACTCGGAGTTGTTCAAGAAGCTCGATCCTGGCGCCCAATTCCAATGAGAGCGAATCTCCTCCGTCGTCCAGCCGTGCCGCTCGCTGAGAGGATCAGAAGCGGAACCCACCACTAGCTCCCGATATAGTTCTTTTCGAGGCCGTGAAAGGTCACTGGACCCAAGAAGGTTACGAAGGGCCGTTCGGCACTCGCGGACAAACAGTGTTTCGCCCAAAGGCCTACGTCGACCTTCAGCCTTTGGGTCTGACTTTAGGCGAGGAAAAGTCCGACTCGCCTTCAGTCTCCACACTGCGTCCCCCGTCAAAGCTCTGCCCAGGTATGCAAGTCTTTCAGCAAGCCAGTGGCTCTCCAGATCAGGCATACCTAGACCCCCGTTGCGTGTACGTTGGATACAGACCTGCCTACGGACCATCGGCCTTGCACCTCCCCAGAGCAATCTGGAAAGGGATCGTTGCAGCGCCAACCGATTTACCTTAGGCAGAGGAAGTACAGCCAATCGGTAAAGGATCAAGGGGAAGACGTACACGGCGCACGCCTCCGCCCTGCCCTTTAAGGACAACCTCCTTGAAAGCCAGATTCCCACCTGAGCATTCACCTTGGCTTGTATTTCCGACCAATTTCGCTCCAGTTGGAGGCCGGGCCCGAACCACACCCCGAGGATGCGGACGGGTCCGTCACTCCAGCGGAACGGCCCCGGAAGAGTATTGCTACCCCTCCAAGCACCGAGCCGCAAACCTTCGCTTTTGTCAAAATTGACCTTGGCTCCTGCAATCCGCTCGTACTCGCTAACCGCCTTCTTCACAGCCTTTATATCCAGACGGCGGGATACAAACACTGTGATATCATCGGCGAACGCGGAAACCCTTGCCGTAAGAGGGCCAGCAAAAGGGACACCGCGCAGGGCCGGATTTGCCGTCCTATCCCTAAGCCTACGGAGCAGGGGCTCCAAAGCTAGGACATAGAGAAGAGGAGACAACGGGCAGCCCTGCCGGACCGACCGCTCGACCGCGAACACCGTCGAACGCCTTCCGTTCACCTGCACCACTGCCTGAGGGTTGTGGTACATCATGCTAATCCATCTGCGGAACTCCGGTTTGAATCCGGCAGTCTCCAAAACAGTCGCCAAAAACCGATGGTCAACCCTATCGAAGGCCTTGGACTGATCTAAACTGATCAGCGCGGCCTCGGTGCCGTCTTCTATACCCTCTAGGACCTCGCGAATCAAGTGCAGGTTGTCCTGGATCGATCTTCCCTTCACAGCAAAGGTCTGCTCAGAGCCGATCAGATCGCTAATGACAAGCTGTAAACGACTCGCTAAGACCCGGGCCAAAATCTTTAACTCTGTGTTAAGCAGAGTTATGGGCCTGTAATCGTCTAAACCCTCCCAAACATGCCTGCCACCTTTCTTCAGCAATGTGATCACGCCCTTGGTAACGCTACCAGGGATGGCTCCCTGGGCGAACCAATGGTTGAACATATCCGTCAGAATAGGCACAAACATGTGCGACATCCTCAAGTACACTTCGTAGGGCAAACCATCTAGTCCCGGCGACTTGTTGAGGCCGACCTGCTTCAACGCGTCACGGACTTCGCATTCAGTAACCACACCCTCGCAGCTAGCCGCTTCAGCCACCCCAAGGCGGGGAAAGTCGGCAAGATAGCTACGAAACTCCCGGAGCGGGAGATCAGTACAGCGGGCAAAGCGATCCCGAAAGTGCGCCCGAAAGGCGTCACGAATCTCACGAGTCGATCGCAGCAGTCGCCCATCCGGGGCCTTGACAGAACCGATATACCGATCGGGGAACCTTCGCACTTCTTCTTCACGCGCAGTCGCGTTCGTTTTCACAGCTTCGTTGAGAACTCTCTTTAACCTAGATCTAACTACGTATCCCTTGTAGCGCTCGCTACTCTCGCGCTCAAGGTCCCCCCTAGCTAGCTCTACGTTTAGGGAGTCCCCCCCAGCCACCGCCCGGGAAAGTCTATCGTCTATAGATTTCGCTTCCTTGGTCCTATCTAGGTTGAGCTGTTGACCGTACTTGGTAGCGAAATCTCTAATCCTATGTTTAAGAGATCCCCACCACCTATTCCCGGTAACCGCCCCCACTAACGCCCGCTGAATTAGGGATTCCAACCGGTCCCGGAAGTCCCGTATCTCCAGTAAGGAGGTATTGAACTTCCAGTAGCCGGCCAGACTAGGCCTATTTGCTAATCGTAGACTGACTCTAACAAGTTTATGGTCAGTCCACGCTATCAAGTGGAACGTGGGACAACTAACAAAATCAATGTCAGCTCGTCTCACTAACACTCTGTCCAAGTAGGAGCCTACTTTGGCAGAGGGCGAACTATCTAGCCACGTCCACATCTCCCGCCCTGGGTGATCCAGACGAAACCTGTCGACGAGGTCATGACGAGTCATGAGGCCGGCAAGGCTGCTTTCACACCTTCCCACACGCCTAGCTCCCCGCCCGACCTTATCTATCTTGGGATCAAGGATCGCATTCCAATCACCCATTAAAACTAGCCGCTTCGTATCGTCCAGGAACGGCGCCAACCGACGAAAAAAGGAAACCCTCTCCACAACGATATTGGGCGCATAAACCGCAACCAGACGAAACTTGAAACTTTTCACGGCAACATCGGCCACAACCAGTCGGCCCCCGTCACCTGCAAAAACAACGTCAACATCAGCATCAAGGCTGCGTCCAACTAGCAAAGAAACCCCAACGCTGGTACGGCTGCCGTATGCTGAGAAAACGTTAAAATCGCTTTCCAGCACACGACAGTCGGCACCGCAAGTGAAGTGGGTTTCCTGCACTGCAGCAACATCTACGCCGAGAGTTTTAAGTTCACCAAGCAAGCGCGTACACTTGCCCGGATCCCTCAATCCCCTCACATTCAAAGTAGCAAGGTTTAGAGCCATCAATCCCACTTACCTTACTCAGTGTCGACTACGGGCCGGAAATCCTTGGGAGTAAGGATGCCGACGGCCTGACGCAGGGATCCGGTGCCGAGCTCAGTACTTACTCGGTCGTCCCTGGTAATTCCACCGACATCCACGGGGTACCGCAATTTTAGGGACCTATAGAAGGTAGGGTGAACTAAAATCGGGACCCTGCCCGAACAAAAAGGAAGCAATTTTTTTAAACTTTGGTGGCGCAAATCCGCCAACATTGCGTCCGCTCGACTGGCCCCCTCAAGAAAGTGCCAAAGCTCTTTGGTTCGGGGTCCAGCCGAACGGACGAATGTGGTCACCATTGCGGCACTCTTAAAAAGATACGGGTTGGTGATGTCCTTGCCGTCTATTTTTTTAAGTGATGATAGGGGTTTTAAAGTTTTTTTTAAAATGTGGTCCATGTTTTGGGGCTCGAGGATGTCCTCGCAAAAATGAAAAGCGGTGAAGGCACGTCGGACTTCGTTTGAAGCCGACCGTGACCTTGGCTTGAGTTCTGTTGATGATGGTGATGCTGCTGCTGTTGGTGACTCCCTGGTCACCGATTGTGCCCGTGTAAGGAGCTTAGGGGTTCTGATTGGTGAGAGTGAAGGTGATTTTGGGGAAAGTGGGAAGTCAGAGAGGTGTGCTGGGGTATTTTGATGTTTTTGTGGGGGAGGAATAATTTGGGCTGGTCTTTCAGTTTTTTCGCCCTTTTGTTGAGGTTGGGAGGGTGTTTGGGACTGTGTTTGTGTTTCTTTTGCTGGTCCCTTAATGTGTTTTTTCTCCCCCTCCCCAGCTACCGAGTCATCACTATCCCTTCGTCGTTTTAGGTTAATTGAATAATCCATAGCTTCGTCTTCTTTTTCAATGTTATTTTCTTTGTTTTTCTTTTTTGTTAATGACGATGATGATGATGATCTTGCAGATGTCGATGATGATGATGGTTTGGCTGTGCTTGTGGTAGGAGTACTACTAGAATCAATTTTAGTAGTCGTGGTGATGTTTGTTTTTTTTGAAACTGTTGCTGTTGCTGGTTCTTTGATGGGGGTTTGTTTTGCTGGTTCTTTGATGGGAGTTTTTTTCTTTTTTCCCCCTTTCACTACTTGGGTCCAGCCCTCTTCTTTGTTGGGGCTGTCCCCGGTTTTAGTTTTAGGGGTTTCGCTTTTGTTTTCTTCGGTCGCTGCTGTTGTCGCTGTTGCTGCTATAGTTGTCGTTGTGTTCGTTGTCGTTTCTGTTGTTGTTGTTGTGGCCGGAGTTGATTTGGTTGTTTTTTGAGGGCAGGATTTTGAGAAGTGCCCCAGCTGCTTGCAGTTCCAGCACTGGGGCTTCCTGCCCTCAACAACGACTGTCATGATCTGGTGTTCGTACTCTATTATGTGAGGTATGGATGTGAACCCCCCTCTGTCCAGGCACATGGTGAAGATATAATCACCGTGCGCTGTCCCGTTAACTGACTTAGCTTTGGTAATATCTTCTATTTCTCCGTGTTTTACGAGGTAGGCAGCCAGGACCTCCTCATTCAGTTGTATCGGGACATTACACACGGTGATTCGTATTTTACGTCTTCCCATGTACTCTGGCTGAAGCCGGAAGTACTTGGAGATGACATTTTCGCCGGCCAGCTTGGCTGCAAGGTCTTCTGATGGTAACAGAACATCCCATGTTGCGAAGCTACGTCTACAGTAGTACTTCGCGGGGATGTCTGCTGCTTTTAGTAATCCTTCAAAAGTATCTTTTTTTATACCTGCCAGCCTCTTTGTTTTTAAATCTGTGACAACGAACGAGATTATTTTTGGCTGTACTTCCTGTACAAGTTCGGGAATAGGGAGGATCCTATTCCCTTGGAAGTACTTCTCGTATTTTTCTCTTATTTTTGAATAGTCTTTTGGTGTTTTTTGAATTACTTTTGTTGTCCAAGAGGCTGGCAGTGAAGGTACCTTTTGCGCCGGTTGGATTGAACTGGCCGACGAAGATGGCTGCGAAAGTGCAGGCCATCTTTCTTCCGGCTTTGAGGGGGGACTTTGATCTTTAAAAATGTCGGGTGATAATGACCCTGGTGAATTTGGTGCCTCTGCCATAGCTGCTTATGAGGCAGCTAGGGGAGGATGACCGTCGATTGTTCTGTGTAGGTGAAAATACGTTGGATGATGATGTAGTAAGTCGTTATGTTTTCAAAAATGATCCGAGGATAACAAGCGTTGACCCCCCTCAACAAACAAAATAACAATTGTTTGGGGGAGGGGCAGTCAACAATAATAGTTCAAAAACAATAACAAACAAGTTTCAAAGGGTCCAACAAATAACAATATTTTTTTTCAAAGCAATAACAATAACAATTTTTAACAATAAGAACTTACTTTTTTCCAAGTGAAAAAGAACTCAGACAAAAAAATTCGACGGCTAGTCTGCTTTATTTCTATGTATAGTACATAGAAGGCACAAGGCCTTGAAGTTTTTGGGGAGGGGAAGGGAGCGGTCATACTTTTCTATATAAACTAAGGAGACCTAGCTAGCCACATTCGCCGACCCATTCAACAATACAATAAATATCCATTCATCCATCGCCTTTTGCGCTGCAATCACCAAAATACCACATTTGCTCTATGAAGAAGTCCTACTTAAAATCCCGAGATTCTTGAATGATTTTATGATTTATTTACAATGAATGTGATGGGAATGGGAGAAAAACCCCGAAATATATATAAAAACAAGGAAAAATCCCCCGTTTGGTTGCCCTCCCATCCCCCCGTCTATAAAATTGGAGGCCGACTGTTTTCCGGGGCGAAAGAACCGGAAACAAGTCGGACCTACCCTAGGTGGGGCAGGGATCCTAATCTACAGGGGTGAAAAGAATTTAGGGGTCGGGCGCGGTATGGGTTAATACAAGTAGGTGATATGATTTTTATACATATGAATGTTCAAGATCTTCAGTAAACGTGGACTGGGATACGGATTGAGGTACAAAAATAATGGGGATGGGGAAGATCTTGAGAACTAACAACTAGATGACGGGGACAATGACTCACAAACATACTGCTAACTAGGTACCTGGGTACCAAAAGAAAAAGGGAACAGTTTTACTTACCAGGGGTGGGGTCCCTAAGGACCCGTACCGTAGACGCCATGAGCCGGCAGAGGAGGGAAGGATGACTCCAACGTTGCTCCCTTTCGCACGACCAGGCTCGCTGCATTCACCCACCTTTTGCTGAATGTTATGCGATCCAAGCGTTTTCTATCGCATCTGATTTTGACCCTCAGCTGATGCCGAAAATACAAAATCAGATCACGATGAGAAAAGTTTGCATCGTCATACAATCCCTTGTTTCGCGTCGTCCAAATCACCATTCTAGCTACAGCTAGGATCGCGAGAAACACCACACGCTTCTCACCCTGATACGGAGGAAGAACGTTGTCCACGACGTAACCAACGTCGAGCAGCACGAGCTGTTTGGGTTCGATGCGAGCCGTCCACTCGCCGACGTGATCCCAAAACGGGCGAACTCGCTCGCAGTAGTAGAAGGCGTGCTCAGCCGTTTCTTCCAAGCCACTGCCGCAGCGAGCGCAATCGGGCATGTCTGCCAGGCCCGCTTTGTAGTTCAAGCCGACAAGGGGTAACGCATTTCGCACAAGTCGCCAGGTGAGCGAGAACTCGGAGTTGTTCAAGAAGCTCGATCCTGGCGCCCAATTCCAATGAGAGCGAATCTCCTCCGTCGTCCAGCCGTGCCGCTCGCTGAGAGGATCAGAAGCGGAACCCTCCACTAGCTCCCGATATAGTTCTTTTCGAGGCCGTGAAAGGTCACTGGACCCAAGAAGGTTACGAAGGGCCGTTCGGCACTCGCGGACAAACAGTGTTTCGCCCAAAGGCCTACGTCGACCTTCAGCCTTTGGGTCTGACTTTAGGCGAGGAAAAGTCCGACTCGCCTTCAGTCTCCACACTGCGTCCCCCGTCAAAGCTCTGCCCAAGTATGCAAGTCTTTCAGCAAGCCAGTGGCTCTCCAGATCAGGCATACCTAGACCCCCGTTGCGTGTACGTTGGATACAGACCTGCCTACGGACCATCGGCCTTGCACCTCCCCAGAGCAATCTGGAAAGGGATCGTTGCAGCGCCAACCGATTTACCTTAGGCAGAGGAAGTACAGCCAATCGGTAAAGGATCAAGGGGAAGACGTACACGGCGCACGCCTCCGCCCTGCCCTTTAAGGACAACCTCCTTGAAAGCCAGATTCCCACCTGAGCATTCACCTTGGCTTGTATTTCCGACCAATTTCGCTCCAGTTGGAGGCCGGGCCCGAACCACACCCCGAGGATGCGGACGGGTCCGTCACTCCAGCGGAACGGCCCCGGAAGAGTATTGCTACCCCTCCAAGCACCGAGCCGCAAACCTTCGCTTTTGTCAAAATTGACCTTGGCTCCTGCAATCCGCTCGTACTCGCTAACCGCCTTCTTCACAGCCTTTATATCCAGACGGCGGGATACAAACACTGTGATATCATCGGCGAACGCGGAAACCCTTGCCGTAAGAGGGCCAGCAAAAGGGACACCGCGCAGGGCCGGATTTGCCGTCCTATCCCTAAGCCTACGGAGCAGGGGCTCCAAAGCTAGGACATAGAGAAGAGGAGACAACGGGCAGCCCTGCCGGACCGACCGCTCGACCGCGAACACCGTCGAACGCCTTCCGTTCACCTGCACCACTGCCTGAGGGTTGTGGTACATCATGCTAATCCATCTGCGGAACTCCGGTTTGAATCCGGCAGTCTCCAAAACAGTCGCCAAAAACCGATGGTCAACCCTATCGAAGGCCTTGGACTGATCTAAACTGATCAGCGCGGCCTCAGTGCCGTCTTCTATACCCTCTAGGACCTCGCGAATCAAGTGCAGGTTGTCCTGGATCGATCTTCCCTTCACAGCAAAGGTCTGCTCAGAGCCGATCAGATCGCTAATGACAAGCTGTAAACGATTCGCTAAGACCCGGGCCAAAATCTTTAACTCTGTGTTAAGCAGAGTTATGGGCCTGTAATCGTCTAAACCCTCCCAAACATGCCTGCCACCTTTCTTCAGCAATGTGATCACGCCCTTGGTAACGCTACCAGGGATGGCTCCCTGGGCGAACCAATGGTTGAACATATCCGTCAGAATAGGCACAAACATGTGCGACATCCTCAAGTACACTTCGTAGGGCAAACCATCTAGTCCTGGCGACTTGTTGAGGCCGACCTGCTTCAACGCGTCACGGACTTCGCATTCAGTAACCACACCCTCGCAGCTAGCCGCTTCAGCCACCCCAAGGCAGGGAAAGTCGGCAAGATAGCTACGAAACTCCCGGAGCGGGAGATCAGTACAGCGGGCAAAGCGATCCCGAAAGTGCGCCCGAAAGGCGTCACGAATCTCGCGAGCCGATCGCAGCAGTCGCCCATCCGGGGCCTTGACAGAACCGATATACCGATCGGGGAACCTTCGCACTTCTTCTTCACGCGCAGTCGCGTTCGTTTTCACAGCTTCGTTGAGAACTCTCTTTAACCTAGACCTAACTACGTATCCCTTGTAGCGCTCGCTACTCTCGCGCTCAAGGTCCCCCCTAGCTAGCTCTACGTTTAGGGAGTCCCCCCCAGCCACCGCCCGGGAAAGTCTATCGTCTATAGATTTCGCTTCCTTGGTCCTATCTAGGTTGAGCTGTCGACCGTACTTGGTAGCGAAATCTCTAATCCTATGTTTAAGAGATCCCCACCACCTATTCCCGGTAACCGCCCCCACTAACGCCCGCTGAATTAGGGATTCCAGCCGGTCCCGGAAGTCCCGTATCTCCAGTAAGGAGGTATTGAACTTCCAGTAGCCGGCCAGACTAGGCCTATTTGCTAACCGTAGACTGACTCTAACAAGTTTATGGTCAGTCCACGCTATCAAGTGGAACGTGGGACAACTAACAAAATCAATGTCAGCTCGTCTCACTAACACTCTGTCCAAGTAGGAGCCTACTTTGGCAGAGGGCGAACTATCTAGCCACGTCCACATCTCCCGCCCTGGGTGATCCAGACGAAACCTGTCGACGAGGTCATGACGAGTCATGAGGCCGGCAAGGCTGCTTTCACACCTTCCCACACGCCTAGCTCCCCGCCCGACCTTATCTATCTTGGGATCAAGGATCGCATTCCAATCACCCATTAAAACTAGCCGCTTCGTATCGTCCAGGAACGGCGCCAACCGACGAAAAAAGGAAACCCTCTCCACAACGATATTGGGCGCATAAACCGCAACCAGACGAAACTTGAAACTTTTCACGGCAACATCGGCCACAACCAGTCGGCCCCCGTCACCTGCAAAAACAACGTCAACATCAGCATCAAGGCTGCGTCCAACTAGCAAAGAAACCCCAACGCTGGTACGGCTGCCGTATGCTGAGAAAACGTTAAAATCGCTTTCCAGCACACGACAGTCGGCACCGCAAGTGAAGTGGGTTTCCTGCACTGCAGCAACATCTACGCCGAGAGTTTTAAGTTCACCAAGCAAGCGCGTACACTTGCCCGGATCCCTCAATCCCCTCACATTCAAAGTAGCAAGGTTTAGAGCCATCAATCCCACTTACCTTACTCAGTGTCGACTACGGGCCGGAAATCCTTGGGAGTAAGGATGCCGACGGCCTGACGCAGGGATCCGGTGCCGAGCTCAGTACTTACTCGGTCGTCCCTGGTAATTCCACCGACATCCACGGGGTACCGCAATTTTAGGGACCTATAGAAGGTAGGGTGAACTAAAATCGGGACCCTGCCCGAACAAAAAGGAAGCAATTTTTTTAAACTTTGGTGGCGCAAATCCGCCAACATTGCGTCCGCTCGACTGGCCCCCTCAAGAAAGTGCCAAAGCTCTTTGGTTCGGGGTCCAGCCGAACGGACGAATGTGGTCACCATTGCGGCACTCTTAAAAAGATACGGGTTGGTGATGTCCTTGCCGTCTATTTTTTTAAGTGATGATAGGGGTTTTAAAGTTTTTTTTAAAATGTGGTCCATGTTTTGGGGCTCGAGGATGTCCTCGCAAAAATGAAAAGCGGTGAAGGCACGTCGGACTTCGTTTGAAGCCGACCGTGACCTTGGCTTGAGTTCTGTTGATGATGGTGATGCTGCTGCTGTTGGTGACTCCCTGGTCACCGATTGTGCCCGTGTAAGGAGCTTAGGGGTTCTGATTGGTGAGAGTGAAGGTGATTTTGGGGAAAGTGGGAAGTCAGAGAGGTGTGCTGGGGTATTTTGATGTTTTTGTGGGGGAGGAATAATTTGGGCTGGTCT
The DNA here is from genome assembly GCA_963585895.1 of Sepioteuthis lessoniana. Classification (NCBI taxonomy): domain Eukaryota; kingdom Metazoa; phylum Mollusca; class Cephalopoda; order Myopsida; family Loliginidae; genus Sepioteuthis; species Sepioteuthis lessoniana. Next base: position 6,941 of record CAUZXS010004001.1, on the reverse strand, counting down.
TTCAGTTTTTTCGCCCTTTTGTTGAGGTTGGGAGGGTGTTTGGGACTGTGTTTGTGTTTCTTTTGCTGGTCCCTTAATGTGTTTTTTCTCCCCCTCCCCAGCTACCGAGTCATCACTATCCCTTCGTCGTTTTAGGTTAATTGAATAATCCATAGCTTCGTCTTCTTTTTCAATGTTATTTTCTTTGTTTTTCTTTTTTGTTAATGACGATGATGATGATGATCTTGCAGATGTCGATGATGATGATGGTTTGGCTGTGCTTGTGGTAGGAGTACTACTAGAATCAATTTTAGTAGTCGTGGTGATGTTTGTTTTTTTTGAAACTGTTGCTGTTGCTGGTTCTTTGATGGGGGTTTGTTTTGCTGGTTCTTTGATGGGAGTTTTTTTCTTTTTTCCCCCTTTCACTACTTGGGTCCAGCCCTCTTCTTTGTTGGGGCTGTCCCCGGTTTTAGTTTTAGGGGTTTCGCTTTTGTTTTCTTCGGTCGCTGCTGTTGTCGCTGTTGCTGCTATAGTTGTCGTTGTGTTCGTTGTCGTTTCTGTTGTTGTTGTTGTGGCCGGAGTTGATTTGGTTGTTTTTTGAGGGCAGGATTTTGAGAAGTGCCCCAGCTGCTTGCAGTTCCAGCACTGGGGCTTCCTGCCCTCAACAACGACTGTCATGATCTGGTGTTCGTACTCTATTATGTGAGGTATGGATGTGAACCCCCCTCTGTCCAGGCACATGGTGAAGATATAATCACCGTGCGCTGTCCCGTTAACTGACTTAGCTTTGGTAATATCTTCTATTTCTCCGTGTTTTACGAGGTAGGCAGCCAGGACCTCCTCATTCAGTTGTATCGGGACATTACACACGGTGATTCGTATTTTACGTCTTCCCATGTACTCTGGCTGAAGCCGGAAGTACTTGGAGATGACATTTTCGCCGGCCAGCTTGGCTGCAAGGTCTTCTGATGGTAACAGAACATCCCATGTTGCGAAGCTACGTCTACAGTAGTACTTCGCGGGGATGTCTGCTGCTTTTAGTAATCCTTCAAAAGTATCTTTTTTTATACCTGCCAGCCTCTTTGTTTTTAAATCTGTGACAACGAACGAGATTATTTTTGGCTGTACTTCCTGTACAAGTTCGGGAATAGGGAGGATCCTATTCCCTTGGAAGTACTTCTCGTATTTTTCTCTTATTTTTGAATAGTCTTTTGGTGTTTTTTGAATTACTTTTGTTGTCCAAGAGGCTGGCAGTGAAGGTACCTTTTGCGCCGGTTGGATTGAACTGGCCGACGAAGATGGCTGCGAAAGTGCAGGCCATCTTTCTTCCGGCTTTGAGGGGGGACTTTGATCTTTAAAAATGTCGGGTGATAATGACCCTGGTGAATTTGGTGCCTCTGCCATAGCTGCTTATGAGGCAGCTAGGGGAGGATGACCGTCGATTGTTCTGTGTAGGTGAAAATACGTTGGATGATGATGTAGTAAGTCGTTATGTTTTCAAAAATGATCCGAGGATAACAAGCGTTGACCCCCCTCAACAAACAAAATAACAATTGTTTGGGGGAGGGGCAGTCAACAATAATAGTTCAAAAACAATAACAAACAAGTTTCAAAGGGTCCAACAAATAACAATATTTTTTTTCAAAGCAATAACAATAACAATTTTTAACAATAAGAACTTACTTTTTTCCAAGTGAAAAAGAACTCAGACAAAAAAATTCGACGGCTAGTCTGCCTTGGTATTAGTAGCTATTACTATATATGGCAGATGGACCAGTTCATTGTGTGGAGAAAGGTGGGTGATACACAACAAATAAAAATATCATCCCAAGTCGAGAGTGATTCCAACAAAACGAAGGAGGATATATTTTGATTCATGAGCTATAAGAAGTTAGTCCATATCTTATCCATAAAAAGGTTAACTCATCCTGAAAAATTACACTCGTAAGGCTTAGACAAAACTGTAGGACTATGGGGTAAGTACAAGAGAAGTCATCATCATATCACGCTGGTAGCACGGATATCCCTGACCCTCTCTCGCCACTCCTCCCTATCGTTCATCGCCCTAGGTAGGTCTTCAGGACAACAGCCTGTATCCTCACATAGCTGCTGAATGTACGTTCGAGCTAGTCGTCCTGCTTTTGCGCGGCCATGTGTGGGGATCCATAAAAGTACATCTCTTATGAGTTCATCTCTGCTTCTCCAGCAGTGTCCTGCATGTCTGGTTCGTCTAACTTGAATAGTTTTCGTGATAGGGGGCAGGTGGCCGTACAGTTGGTGTCTTGTGGGGTGCTGCTACCAAACTCATTCGTAAGAATAAGTAGGATTCTAGAAGTAATTATGAATAGTACAAACATAACGATCACCTTTCGACGAGGCTGTCCAATATCTCGATTCATACAAACGGGACGTATTTTTTAAACACTACTATTTGAGAAAAAAAAGGCACAAATTGGCTGAAGAATTGGAAGGATTTAAAGTATCCGACAAATTTAGATTAAAAGTCGACCAGCGACTTAAAGGAACACGGACGTATTAGCAATTATAGAGGCTTATTTATGATAACTACAGTGATAATATGCATCGATACTCCATTTACACGAAGAAAAACTTTAGAAAAAACCAAGATGAAATGGTAGAACTTGCATTTAGAGAAAGATCCAGGAGTCCTTGGGAGTTTCCTAAAATATTTGTACAGAATAAAGATGTAGGAAAAAAATTGTGTGGACTTTATAACAATCTGTAAGAATATAAATAATATGGCACACCAACTGCAGATTATTAACGATATACTAACATCTTTAGGCTCAGATAAATATTTAACAAAGCTAGATTTAAAGTTCAAGATTCGGCAAGTTGATATGCATCAAGATTCCCAAGAGAAAACTGCATTTACTTGTTATCAAGGGCTATTTCATTATAATGTCATGCCATTTGGATTTGCCAAAATAATCAGTATATTTCTGGAATTGATGTCTGCTGTTGTTCAAGGACAGGAGGATCACGCCCTAGCATGTTTGGATGACATTTTGATATTCCCCGATTCGATAGAACATTATTTAGGGCATATTCAAGAGGTTTTGAATTGGCCAAGGAAACAATCTCCAATTAAAGCTTTCGAAATGTATTTTTAAAAAAAAGATAGACAATACTAAGTGTTTAGGATTTGCGCTAAGGTAATTAAAGCAGATAAAGATAAGGCAAAACCAAGATGGTTGGTTGCCCTATGAACAACAGTCAGACGTTTCATAGGTATGCGCTCCTATTATTACAGATTTATTCCAGGGATGGTAGCTTTGAAGAACTGCTCATTAATCTAATGAGAAAATAGTGCCAGGTTGCGTTTGAAAGTCTGAAAAATATTCTCTCAAATTTGGCAAGCCAGATTTAAGCTATATATAGAGGAATGTCGCCACTACTATGCCCTACTAAATACGATGGCTTTGCAAGAAATCTCAAATCAAGGTAGAGAGTCACTGCGTGATAAGAGTATCAATTGACAGAATGAAACGCAGTTATAGATGTAAGTTTATTTGAACCCGCACTGAAATGAAAGGAACCAATGACGCAACTATAAAACATAAAAGAATGAAATATAAAAATAAAGAAACTGACATTATTTGTTGTATATAATAAATAAATAAATAAATAAATAAAGAGATGAAGACAAAAACAAAAACAAGTGTCTGAAAAGAGACTTTTCTTTTTAAAATGCTAACATAGACACACACACATACACACTCATACAGAGAGAAAACACACACACTCTCTCTCTCACACACACACACACACACACACACACACACAAACACAGGCAAAAAAAAAACGTGAGTAAAAGGACATAGTAATGACTTTCTGTTTATATGAAAATTTTTTAACATTTGGGTTAGACTTTTTCTATTGGCAAGCCATTTTCTTCTCTGTTTTGCTTATTTTTATTTATTTTTTCTCTTCAAAATGTTATGTGTGTGTGTGAGAGTTTGTTCGTAAACTTTTATATGATGTGTGGTAGGGGGAAAAACTCAGTCAGGAAAAAGAAAAATGAAATTCATATCTTCGAAAAGATAAGAATGTAAAAAATAAAAAGGGAGAATGACAAGTGTCACACAGTAAACAATTGGTTGCGGGGTGTGACTAGATAAATTATTAAGAAAATGCCAGGAGCTGGAAGAAAGACGAGTTGAGAAAGTTCAAAATCTCGTGTCGTAGATTCGAGTTATAAGATACGATTTTTTTCATTCTAGTGAAAACAGCAATTAACTAAAAGTTGCTGATATCTCCATACTTCATCGGCCATATAAGTGGTCACGATGGACTGGTCGCACCATGCCGCTTTCGCAAGATGGAAGTTGAGGTTTAGTGTTCTGTAAACCTCTAATAAAGAAGCTGGGTCTTATGATTCAGCTTCTTTTATGTTTGGAGACACAAGCGAGAAAAGCAGTAGCGTGAACTCACGTCGAAAGAACCGCCCAAACATAAGAAAAAAGATGGATCCTAATAAAACAAAGAAAGGCCGGTAAATCTATACCATGCAATATCCGTCACTCGTTTTTACTTATTTCCCATTACTCAAAAACTGAACGAAGGTAATAAAACAGCTTAATGTCTTACATTTGAGATAACTTGTGTTATTGTCTTCCCTCCCAACCAACTGGCGATCAATTCCACCAAAATAGCAGTCCTTGGTTAACATGCCGTAAGAATTACGTGAGATACATTTCATTTGCTGTGAGATTCTAAAATGACAATTGTTTGTTTAAATTTATTACGTTTTTATTGGTTGCTTGGTTGGGAATCACGTTCATTGTCCTTTCATATTTCCATTTTTGTATTGTGTTTTTAAAAGAGTTATTTCAAATACAATTAATTTTTACACATTTTTTGATCCATTGATGGGACCAGAGTAACAATTACCCTTTTTTGTCCAAAGAGAACCGGAGAGTAATGACAATAAATGGGCTTTCCACTCTGCCCAGTTCATCCAAAATTGAGCCTCACAATCTGATGTAGTTTAGTACCCGAGGCAGGCTGGGTATACTGTCATTTAGCCTTTACTAAACCTCACCAAAAAAAGGCGGGGTTACGTTCGAAATGACCACATTTTTTAAAGATTTGTGGTTGAGGATGACTAAAATGGTTTCTCTATTCTTTGGATACCTCCTCGTATAAAATAATTATTTTGTTGATGTTCTTATCAAATCGATTACATAATAGGCCAATTTGATGAATAATCTAAATGCATTGCCTACGTATTTACTTTAAACACGTATTATAAATGTCTTTACCAGGGAAATGCATAGAAAAATGCAGAGAAAGGGATTGTCAGTGGTCTGGAAACAAGGCGAGTATTACATTCAGAATGGGGTATTATATGTCCAATCTATTATTCTTGTGTTCATGATACATAATATTGTTTGTTAACTCACGTATTCTTTACAATAAAATGCTGTGTGTATCTGATCGAAAATCGAGGTGGTGGCTTTGTGTCAATCTTTCATATCATCGATGTAAATAACCCCGAAACGAATTTTCTATTTGTCCTCTGATACATAATAACATTTGATAAGGAATATCATTTCAGCATTCTTACAGTTTTCATGTTCAACTGATGCGAAGCATTGTTTGGCTTGGCGATTGAAAAGAAGACAGAAAATTTGTATTCTTGCTTTATTGAATAAAAGGAAACCGTTTTATGACATGAAGCTAAGCAATTTTCCAATGCTTCTCACAGTTATATTACATTCTCCACATAAAATTAGCGATCCAGACCTGTTCTTAATCATCTCTCATCATTATGTACAATAGATAAGTATATATACTTATATATATATATATATATATATATATATATATATATGTATATATATATCATTATGTATAATATATATATATATATATATATATATGTATATCATTATGTATAATAGATAAGTATATATATATATATATATATATATATATATATATATATATATACTTATCTATTATACATTATGATGAGAGCTGATTGTGAACAGATCTGGATCACTAATATGGTATAAATAAAAAGCATATATTTGAATATATATATATATATATATATATATATATATATATAAATATATATTGTATATATATATATATATATATATATATATATATGTGTGTGTGTGTGTGTGTGTGTGTGTGTATGTGTGTGTATACATGTATATGTATATATATATATATATAAGCACCCACATATATATATATATATATATATATATATATACTGGCTGATCACACCTGACAATTAACTGCAATATATATATATATATATAATTGTGTGTGCGTGTGTGTGTGTGTGTGTGTGTGTGTGTGTGTGTGTGTGTGTGTGTGTGTGCGTGTGTGCGCGTACATTTAATGATTTTTCAGCGTATAATCTATGATATAAGCTTCACTTAAATTTTCAAAATCTTTAACCTGACATGTCAATTCAGATCACATCTTCCTTATTTAACTTATCAAATCAAGTAATGTCCAGCTGTGCTTTATACAAGACTGACAAGTTCACTTCTTGAAAACTTACATCACACTTGATCAAGCGCTAATATTGATTTGGCAAAGAAGACCACCACCATTGTTGTCAGGTATTCAGTTCTCAATAAGGTCAATATGCCACACTAATCTTTATATATATATATATATATATATATATATATAATCCCCTCACATGTCAAGGTTGACAGTAGGTGTAATAACGAAGAATTCAGATTATTAGTAATACTGCATTGTTGAACTCTAGTACATGGAACAATGATTGAAAGATGAGAAGTCATGCTGTCAGTCGCACTTCAGTAAAGGTCTCCTGTTTGTAGTAATGTTAAAACGTACATAATAATAATAATAATAATAATAATAATAATAATAATAATAATAATAATAATGATGGATACTCAGTAAACATGCATCCATCTTTTTCATTTGTTATCTTCGTTTATATG
>CAUZXS010004000.1:7500-52815 GCA_963585895.1 Sepioteuthis lessoniana | reverse complement strand
GAATGCCGAGTATCCTTTCATTGCCCTCGCTCAAAGATCCACTTTGCCCTTGAAATAATACATTCATGGATCAAATAGAACTGTTTCCTGTTTAAACTGAATGCTCACAAATGAATCACACTAGATTTAATTGTTATGAATAGAACTGGTTCATCATTTAACTGTGGATAAATAAATTATCGACGTTTTATTGATACGTTTGTAATAACTAATATATATGCTTATATCGGATTTGGCAATAAATGACCCACAATGGTTGATATGCCATAAGACAAAAGCAAACCACACCTAATTATATATCCAATATATGCATATAAAGAGGATTTGGCCTTAAATGACCTATAACGGTTGATACGCTATAAAATCCAACCAAACCAAACCAAACCAAACCAAACCAAACCATACGAAGCCCATTAAAAATCCATTGAGTGTTGCTGACACTTAAAAGTAACCTCTTCATTCAGTAACATCAAGAAAATAAAAGGAAATAAAATGTATTAAAATTTGCCCAGAATCTAATTGCAGAAGCAAAAACGTAATCGATTTACTAAATTGCAAACCGTAACAAAAGTAGTATTTTAAATTGTATTTTAAATTAAACAACGAGAGAGACAGGATCAGAATTAAGAATCATCAAAAAAAAACAAACTATTTCGGATCAAATTACCATGACTTTAAAAGAAAAGAAAAAAAAAATACCATCATAGAATTAATTGAAGAAAAAGAATTGAACAATACGACGAAAATAATAGAAACAAATGAAAATAAAATAATTTGAAAAATACCAAACATTGACTCTAAATTGCTTTAACATGAAACTTAGTCAACCTTAAAATAAACGCTTTGAAATATAAGAGATAGAATTCGTTGACGTATAAACATCTAAATTTAAGATACACTTGAGAAAAATATTCGACGAAAACAACAACGATAATTTTGAAAAATAGCACTCCCATGCCAACTGAATATCTTCTATGTGTAGATTCCACTGTCATCTACTCAATATAGTTGAGATAATAAAATGGACAGTTCAATAATATCCGAGCCAAAAATAATATTATTCGACAAAGGGATGAACTAGTTTACCAGTTTATTTTTCCTCACTTATTTAATAGCATATTTAATCTTTTGAAAAATATTTTCAAAAAAAGTTAATAAAATGTTTTCTATGTGGAATCAAAACATTTATCCGGACGATAGTCTTAGAGAGAGAAAAAGAGAAATGGGGAAATAAGGAAGGGTGTGAAAATATCAAATACAAATTATGAAAAAATTAAGATATCAAATCTTTCATCAGATAATGACTATGGACTCACTATCTAATGAATATATATATATATATATATATATATATATATATATATATATATATATATATATATATATTGGCAGCATTTCTTTGTTAATACAAATTTCAATGAATATAATAGATATTTTCTGCCCACATATTTTCTTCTGGATCCGTTCGTATTGCCGTATTGCTTTTCTCGTATTCGGCAGGAATTGGTTTATGTATTGTCCATAGGTATATATATCCCTAGAAATTTCTGCCCGACTTTGGGCCATCATCAAGGGAGGATCTATTACAAATGTGATGTAACTTTTGTTTTAGCATATTACTACTATTTAAGAGCGTCTATATATACATGTATATATATATATATATATATAGAGAGAGAGAGAGAGAGACAGACAGACAGACAGACAGAGAGCGAGAGACAGAGAAAGAAACACAGACAGATAGATAGATTGATAGATAGATAGATAGATAGATAGATAGATAGATAGATAATTCGACAGACGGACGGACAGAGATATGCAGGTTATAGAAATCGATATGATATATGCACACGCACATTCACTATGGTCACATGCAAATTGAAAACACATACACACATATATATATATATATATGCTAACACACACACACACACATATATATATATATATATATATATATATATATATATATATATATACATTCGCATTCATTTACGCAGAGATACAAACATATACGCACGCACACACAAACACAGATATCCATATATTCATACACACATGCATGCATACATAGATACCTGTTCTGGATATGAATTATATTTATATCCACATACACATATATGCATACATACGCATAGATGAAATTGGTAACACATACCTATACACACAAACGTGTAAATGCGTGTATAACAATAGATTGATATGAATGAAAGAAAATGGAATAATTTATGAATAATGTATATATAATAACCAAATCATATAGTCATTTTTTTCTTTTTTAATTCATGGAAAGTTAATCCTTTTATGTATACATAAATTTAGAAATCACCTTGGTTTTTAAGAGGAAGTGAATTAGACTAGGAATATTGAATGAACTTATATTTCAATATTTTTGACATCTAAATTCGTAAGTATGGCAAAATATATCTGAGAAAACAGGTAATTTAACAATAAAATACGAGTGTCATTTAAAAGATAAGGTGAAATTTACCTAACGAGCTGACAATAGGAACGACAGATCCCTTTCATATGACTATCACGATGCGATTCTTGACTGACTGCCGTACCTGGAATTTTTCGTTTACCGAAATGTCTGTGGGTTTCCACTTTATGAACTATCTTTTCGACACAAACTCGTAACTGTAAACCCATTTTTAGTCCGTATGAAAAACTTTTTCTTGAATAAAACTTTTCCCTGTGAATATCACACATTCTTCTGTAGATTTTATGAGAGACATATGTCCATACCAGAAACATTCTATTTGCTTTGCTGTCGTTATGAAGTGGCTCCAAACAAATGTTTTTTGCGAGATTTAAAGGGTGATAGTTCTTGATAAATTTCAATCAATGTAGCGCTTACATTTGTATAAAAGATTCTGTAAAATATTTTGCTATTCTTAATATATTAACCAAATTTATTTAATGACCCTTGTATAGATTATGTCAAAAATGAATATTTGATTCATTATATAACATAGTTGGACTATACTACAAATTTATATATATATATATATATTCAGAGAGAGAGAGAGAGAGAGAGAGAGAGGGCAAGAAATGTTTGATTTTGGTGAAGATGATATGAATAAAATAAAAGTGGATAAAAAAAAAATTTCAATGGGTTTAGTAGTCATATTTCGTTCTTAACGAAATAACCTGTCTAAACACCTTGTAAGTGTTTCGTTATCAACCTTTCCCACTTATTTTCATTATATATATATATATATATATATATATATATATATAAAACCTTATATACTAGTCTCTGCCGATCATCACACCATTTCTGTTAGAATCGATTTGATGTTTTAATCCACTTTGCTGTGGTTCAAATTCGTATATGTTTCTCTCACAAGTATTTATTCCCTTTGCTAATTTGAAATTTCTTTGACAAAAACTCTTCTCCGAACTAGTGTAGTATCTTAGCACTTTACCTAGATTCAAACTGTCACTTTTTCTTACCACGGTCTATCTTATATGTCACTGTGCACTTTCTTGGGCCAAACACTTGGGCCAAACGGTCTCGTTCCTAGACGTCGACTAATCAAATTTATGAGTGTCTTTTCAATGATGAACATAGAAGAGTCGTTTTCTTATAGGCTTCTACACATGGACGTGTTTGTGTTGGCCGAACAGAAAGGACTGATACCAGCAGCCCTACATGATCACAGAATAAAGCCTAGAGTACATGACAGGAGCGATGAATGACAGGGATAGTTAACGAGGGAGAGTTGGCAAACTCCGTGACTTCAGGCCCCCTAGGTGATGATGAATCTGATGATAGCATTTCTAATAATTAGTGATTATAATCCTTAGTAAACAATGATAAGAATAAGTAACTATTTTTACAATAAATAATTGTTACATTGGCGGTTTCAATATGCCGATCTAATACTAATAGTAAAAGTCTGTTTATTCTAGGACTCACGGACATGAAAAAAATGAAACAAAATATATTCTAAAAGAATAATAGATTGAGATATAATGGAAAAAGAAAGATTTGAAGAAATGATGATGCAAAGGTATCTGCAAACTGGAACTCAGTTGTCAACCCAGGAAGCGCTGATTAGAAAATAACTCAAAAACATTTTGGAGCAGATCCCTTTTCATCAAGATGGGCACTGAATGAGAAACATGTTGCCCTGGTAATCTTCAATCCACCCGAAAAATATCAATACCCTATTCGATGAATTCTCCCCTTATTCGCAATCGAATTTTAAGGTGAATTATGTAACTCATCTTTAAATGGATTTTTTTTCTTTTCCAATATTCAAAACATTACAAAGATATTTGGTGTATCTTGATTTTTTTCTTCTTTTTTTTCAATATGTTAAAATCATTGACATGAATACCACAATGTAAAATATTTGTTCTTCATGAAAACTTGTCTATTAAAAAAGCATCAATTTAAAATTGGGAATGATTTGCAGTGTAATAGCTATTGTTACAAGGGAATAGTCTCAGACAACTGAGATCGAATCCAGGACGAATCTGCTTCAAATAAATATATTTCTATCAACCAATTTAAATAATAACAAAGATTTTTTAGAGAGATTCTATAAAAATGCAGGTGAATATATGGTCATTAACTATTTTCTATAGTTTTTGAATCATGAGTAAGAGCATTTTGAGTCAAAAAAATAGTTTCATATCATTTGCCACTTGTCTCATGTTGTGTAATGGCTAATGAGCCTGGTTAGAGAAACTTTAGTCTAACGAGATGTCAATACTTACGTAAATTCCAATTTTATTATTTATTCTTACATAGGTTAGAGATTAATCATTAGTATTGTCAATAGCCAGTGTTACAGTCTAGTTTATAAATTCATTTGTCATAGTTGATTAATTGAAAGAATACGTTCCCTCCTTGGCATAGCTTTTTATCCAATGAATAAATTCCTATTTATTCCTTTGATATACTTGGAATAAGTTTATAATTTTGGTTGAATGAATGCATATATGCCTTCATAAATAGAACCCTTCAAAATTTTCTAATCCCTTTGTATCATCGTATGATTGATTGATTTTAATGGTAGGTCGACAAATCTAGAGTTATTTCATGCTTAAATTTTCTTGAATACTCTCCATTCACATTCATATTTACATTTCTGTGTAGTTTTAGCGTGATAGTTTTTTCTTTGCACACTGTCCTATTGTTGTATATTGACCTACGAACCTGCCAAAAATGCCATTCCAAAGACGGTGGAAGTGACTCATTCCGATGGCAGTTATGGGAAGAAATCGCTTAGGCGGGCTTGGCTGACAATATCGGACAAGGTAAAATCCCGCGGTACAGTCAGACTGATGCACAGAAAGAGAGTGACCTGTGAACTGCATGACAGTTATTTCCTCTCGATGACAATCAAACATGCCATTCCAAGGACAGCGGAATTGACACATCCCTATGGCCAGTTATGGGGAGATATTGAGTGGGCGATTGAACTATTATATAACTCGGTAAAGACAGCATGTCAGTTTTTTTGGAGACCAAACCCGTTGGTGACAAGATGCGGTAAAGAAAGTCAGCACTCAGCGTGGTGGGCCCCCAGGCCTCCGGTTGAGCAACATCAGGAGAACGGGAAAGAAAAACTGATGGCCATAAGAGAGGGGGTCAATATGTTGCAGTTCTGTTTGGTCTCCAACTACCTCTCACAGTAAAACCCTTTCGAACCTTTCAATAAAGTGAGAGGTACTTTTTTTTCTAAGAACTGTGTCGCTCGACTTCATTGTGTTGTTGTGTTTTGCATGAATCTGCATATGAGTATACAACACTATCGAATACGAATACATTTTAAACATAACGATGTGACCCATGGATGGGTCCCAATCAGGTACTATCGATCTGGATTAGAGTGGACAAAGAGTGTAAGGACAATGAATGGGCACTTTTCAACCTCCAGATCTCAATAACAGATATCTCGTCGTTAAATGCAGTTTAATAGTAAGGATATTCATATATTTTTTGTTAGGGATCTTCACTCTCTGTATTTGATTAGTCAGGCGATTGGTGCAACTTACTTTGATATGAATTTGCCTCTCATCTGAGTATATTAGAGGTAGATACTGCTAAACTTAAAAAATCTTGGAAAAACAGTACTTCAAGCATGCATTGACCGTTAATATAAAAGTTACGAGGGGCATTCATTAAGTTTCCAGGCTTTTTCTTTCAGGCATTTAAAATAGTCGTAGACTCTTGAAAATTCAGTATGTTATTGCTATACATCTTATGAGATGAATGACCAATTTTTATGATTTCAAAGTGAAATGAACAGCTACAGCAGCCATTGGAATACATCATACTAAAACCTGATTATCACAGCTGGTGAATTTCAAAAATGCAATCTGGACGTGAGGACACTTTAGAAGAACAATATGTAATAAAATTCTGTTTTAAACTTGGAACAAAATTCCACAGAAGCGTATAAAATGCTTCAGACTGCTTTTCGACCATCTTGCATGAATAGAGCATCAGTTTTTGAGTGGCATAAGAGATTCAAGGAAGGCAGGGAGTCTGTGAGATATGATGAAAGGTGTGAGGGGGTAAGGAAGTCAAAACACAAGAGTTGATTGGCCACGATGTTGAGGTCTTAAGGGAGTTCAGGAAGAGATTCCATCGGAAGAGGCTAGCGCTCTTCAAATCGGTTCAGTGGCATTTTCACGAGGACAATGCACCAGTCCACAACTCCATCTTTGTCACAAACTATTTGACCAAGATGGGCATCAAGACAGTTCCTCAACGTCCCTATAGTCAAGACCTTGCTCCCTGAGACTTTTGGTTATTCCCTAAGCTCAGAGGCTGTCATTATGAGACAATTGAGGACGCTCACACGGGAGGACTTGCATGGGGCCTTCCAGAAATTGTTGGAACGGTACAACAAGTGCATTGCAGCCGGAGGAGATTACTTAGAGGGGGACTAGAGTTTCCTGTGTGTACTATCAATAAAATCGTCCATACGAAAAAAGTCTGGAAACTTATTTAATGATCCTCGTAAGTTTTCTTGAGTTTGTTTAATCCCATCATTGACACCTAAATCATGTTTCTTTAAATATTACGATTTCTATAAAATTAAGCGTAAGAATCTTCTGAATATTTAACCGATTTTAAATGTCATGACCATTTCGTGATGCAGTGGTTAGAAACCTGGAATACTCCTCCATAGACCTGCATCATTTTTTGACATTTTATTTTTATTTTTTCCGTCGATTTCTCTTTCCTTGTATTTATTTTTTCTGAGTTTTTTTCCCTCCCTTTTTGTAGAAGTCATTGTTTATTGTTGATGTTTTTTAGAGGGTGTTTTTTCCCTTTCCCGATCTCATCGATGAGGTATTGTGAATCGATGATGAAATACCGAGCGCTTAACACCATTTTCCTATTACTCTCCGCAGGGTTTCGATCTAAACAGAGTTCACTAAGTGCAACAAACCATAAGCAACAAAATACATTCATTCCCTCAATAAAACCCCACATTTCTTCTCCGTCTTTTTCCATTCTTACAAATATTTCTTCCCTCTCTTTTTCTATTCCTTTATAAGGATCCATTTTCATTGTATAATAAACCTTTTTCCACTCGTTCACCTTTTCATTTTCTTTCTTTCTAGTGTTATTTTCTGTTTTATTTCTTATCATCGCTCCTTTCTTTATAGTTTATAGCTTATTTTTATTTTAGTTAATTTTGAATTTATTTCTGTCGTTGTTGATAATTCTATTTCAACCTGTAATTCATAAACCCTTGCATTTCGCTAAGAAGGTTTGTTTTCTTTTTCTTGCTTCTTTTTTTCATTTTTTTCTTTTATTTTCTTTCCATCTTCCTTGTCGTTTTCTTCTTTTTTTCAGTGATTCTTTCTTCGTATAGTTTGTATATTCTCCACCGTTCTCATCATTTTAAATTCATTTTTTTTTTTCTTACTTTTTTCCATTCTTTCTTCTTTTTACTTGATTCTCTTCTTATTTAAATACACTTTTCTATTTCATCTTTTTTCTTTCTTTCTTTCTTTCTTTCTTTCTTTCTTTCTTTTCACTTCATCTAAGGATCCTTTTTTTTTTACTTTCAATAATTTTTAAACCATTATCGATGCTGATGAAAAATATCTAATCAATTCTTTGCTTCATTTTCCCTTTCTTGCTAGCTTGCTTGATGGAATAGATTTTCCTCTCCATTGATTGTGATAATTCTTTACTTATTTCTTTCCGTAAAATTACCTTTTTCTATTTCAGTAATATTGTTCTGCTTTCTCTCTATATCACAATAATTGCTTTTTTTTTAGTTTTATTCATTTTCTTGCTTATATTTCTACAATGACAATAATGAGGACATTTTATTTGAATATATGGGATTTTTTACTTTCCTTCCTTTCTCTTTTTCTCCATTCGTTTCTCTCTCTCTCTCTCTCTCTCTCTCTCTCTCTCTCTCTCTCTCATATGTGTATATTATTTACACGCATTTTCTCTTTTTACTTCGCCTTAACTTATAACTTTATTTTCTAATGTTTTTCGTTTTGTCAACTTTCTTTTAACAATTATATTGTCTTTCTAAGTACAAAGTTCACGAAACTTCTCGAAGCCAAATCCATACAATATTCTTTGATGTTCATTTATTCATTATGAATTATTTCTTCTTTTAGTATTTTAATACTCTCTCTTTTTTCCCTTATTTTCATTCATGATCACTTTTTTTTCGAATACACTTCTTTCTTTCTTTCTTTCTTTCTTTCTTTCTTTCTTTCTTTCCACTTCGTTTAAGGAAACTTTACTTTTATTTGATCATTCTTTGATCGTTTCTTTCTTTCTTTATTTCTTTCTTTCTTTCTTTCCACTTCGTTTAAGGAATCTTTACCTTTATTTAATCATTCTTCGATCGTTTCTTTCTTTCTTTCTTTTAATAAAAACATCTTTATTTATTTCAGTGATATTTTCTCTTCTTTCCGTCAATAATTTAATGATAATTTTTATTCTTTTTATGTTATATAGCAGATCTTTTTTTTCTCCCAATATTAATGCCATTGACAGCATTAGGGATTCTTAAGTATTTTTCTCTCACTCTTTTTATTCTCGTTTACTTACTCCCTCTCTATCTCCGTCATATGTCGCTCTTATTAACACCCATTTTCTCTTTAACTTCTTCTTGCCTTTCTTTCTTTTCTACTCAATTTTGTAATACAAAATTTTCTTTATCAATTGTATATGTCATTGTCAACAAGAAGAAATTCAAGAAACTTCACAAAGAAAAAACCTACAAAATGAGAAAAAAAAAAAGTAAAAGTTTGAAAATGAAGAAAAAAAACCTTCGGACGAACGGATCTCAAATTTCGAATTTCACAAAATGAAAAATTCCAGCAAGATTTCCCTGAAGAAAATGAACGAGTGCGTGTCGATTTGGGAGGAAGCTGTTATATGAAATTTGTGGAAAGAAGTAGTAAAAATTTTGTATGGACAAGTATAATATTTGCTGCTAACAGAAATTTGATTGAAAATGACAAATTATGAATAAGAATGGTCTTGGATAACAAAGTGAAAAAAAAACTTAGAAAGGAAGAAATAAAGTAAGAAAACTTTTGAAAGAGAAGGGACAAATTCGGAAAAAGACAGAAAAAAGAGAAAGAAAAGGAAAGATTTTCAAGTAGACGTGGCAATTTTAAAGAAAGAAAGAAAGAAAGAAAGAAAGAAAGAAAGCTTTTAAAGGAAGGAGAATTAATCCAAAGAAAGAAAAAAGAAACCAATATTTTGAAGTAGGAAAAGGAAATTCAAATAAATAAATAAATAAAGAAAGAAAGAAAGAAAGAAAGAAGGAAGGAAAGATTTTGAAGTCGATTGGGAAAAATTCAAAGAAAAAATAACTGAAGAGGACAGGGACAAACGAAAGAAAGAAAGAAAGAAAGAAAGAAAGAAAGAAAGAAAGATTTGGAAGGAGATTGGGACAAATTAAAAAAAAGTAACAGATATTGGATTGAAAATGATAAATTATAAAAAAATAATAGTCTTGAATAACGAAGTGAAAATAAAACTTCAGAAAGAAAAAGAGAAAGAAAGAAAGTTTTTGAAAAAGAAGGAACAAATTCAAAGAGAGAAAGAAAAAAGAAAGAGACAATTTCAAAGAAAGTAAGAAAGAAAGTAAGAAAGAAAGACCAATACAAAGAAAGAAGGAAAAAAGAAAAAAGAAACAAATTTTGAAGTAGAAAAAGCAAATTCAAATAAATAAATAAATAAAGAAAGAAAGAAAGAAAGAAAGGAAGAAAGAAAGAAAGAAAGAAGCTTTTAAAGGAGATTGGGACAAATACAAAGGAAGTTAGAGTAATTGGATTGAAGATGATAAATTATGAATAAGAATAGCGAAATGAAAATAGAAAGAAAGAAAGAAAGAAAGAAAGAAAGAAAGAAATTAAATACGCAAAGAGATTTTTTGAAGATTCGAAGAAATGGAAATATATTAAAAGGCGAAGGAATAAAGACTAAAATGATGAATTGTGATTTGAAAAAGAAAGATGTATAATTACATAAAGACGTGAAGGAAAGATATAGTATGAAATATTTTAGTGAAACAATGAAAACAAAAGAATCAACAAACATGTACATTAATGAAAAAAGTATATCATTGGAATACGAGTGAGTAGGAGTAAAGTAAAATCCATCGAATTTAAACTAAAAAAAAAAAAAAAAAGGAATGGAAAAAATAAGCAAGGAAACTAAGTTGAAATAAGTAAAGATTAATCACACACACACACACACACACACACACACACACACACACACACACACACACACACACAATTTATAAGGCGAACAGCATGAAGGAACTACTTAAAAAATTGCTCTCAAAAACGTAATCAACTTCTTAAAAAGAATTGGCCTCCTATTAAAGATATAGACAATGTTACCAACACCTTCGACCATCAAGTTCATACAAACGGAAAGCTTTGAAATTTATATATACACACACATACATATCAGAATTTTGCACTCAATGACACTTAAGAGGTTAATTTGCCATAAAACCCAACCATCACCAACCTCAAAATTTGCATTTACAAATCATATATGTATAATATATGTGTAAAAAGGCTCTGGCATTAAATAACCTATACAGGTTCATATGCCATTAAATCCAACCAAGCAACCAATATATTTCAATTACATGAGGTGGTGAAAAGTAATGAAATGTAAAGATTAAATTATAATTTGAGCTGACTGTTCATAAAACTTGATATTTTAACCTTATTGATGAGGTGAATTTTAGAAACATAAACATTTTTGCTTGTAGGCACTTTCAAAAGTTCGGAAAAAACTTCTTTTTTTAATTTTTTTTTTTTTTAGACCATGTGTAATTTTGTAGTTTTAAGGAGGAATCTTTTGATTTTGCATTGGTTGATACTTTTTGCCTCTTTGGTGATATGAACAATTCTTATTGCAAACATTCTATTGCATGATTTGCAGTGGTCACTGGGGATTATTTCTCAACCTCTCTGTCTCAATAAGGAGAGAAATACAAGAAGTTGAAATAGAAAATATTTTGGTTAGTATTTTTTGGATTAATATTTTCACTATGGTTGGAGGCGACTGAGAATTTTGCCTGAGAATTATGTTTAACGTCAAATATCCTGGGTGGAAATGCTGCATAATATCAGCTTGATTAGTGTAATGAGAGAAAAAGACCCTCATAAAAGGGGATTATCGGTCATGTTAGCTTAAGTCATAATTTGATTGTGATTCAGTTTCCATGATAATATGCTACGAAATCTATGGTTCATGTAGTTAGTTTTTATCGATATCAAATCCTGTTAATCACAAGCATTTTCAATTTTCCGCCAAATTAAGGAGACAACTAAAGTATTTTCGTCAGCTTCTATGATGGATACAAAAATACCACGGATCTGCTGAAAATTGAAGACGAAATAACTTCTCTTATTCAGAAAGTAAACTACAGATACCAAGATCCATTTTATCCCTGTAATCAATAACCGGTGGGAGACGACACTAACCCAAGAAAAGAAAGACACATTATATATATATATATATATATATATATATATATATATATATATATATATTATCATCATCATCATCATGTTGTGCCGCCAGCACGGATATCCCTGACCATCTCTCGCCACTTCTCCCTATCATTAATCACCTCCGGCAGGTCTTCTGGTTTACATCCTGTGTCCTCACATAGCTGCCGTATGTAAGTTCGGGCTGGTCGTCCTGCTTTTGCTTGGCCATATGTGGGGGTCCAGAGGAGTACGTCACTTACGAGCTCGTCCTTGCTTCTCCAGCAGTGTCCGGCGTGTCTGGCTCGTCTCACCTGTATAGTTTTCGTGATGGGAGGCAAGTGGCCGTACAATTGGGGTCTCGTGGGTCATTGTCGCCAGAACTTGTTCAATATTGCTCTGAACATTCTTGTGTAGTTGCCGTAAAGTTTCTTCTCCAGCTGTTTAGTTAGCGTCCATGTAGTGCATCCATATAGCAGTATCGATACAACCGCTGCCTGGAAGAAACTGCGCTTTATTTCATCGGTCAGGTATGATTGAGAGCCTATCTATAGCCGTCCATGTTTTCGTCAGTCGTGTGTCGATGTCGTTTTCGGTTGATGAGACGCTACTTCCTAGGTAGGTGAATTTGTCCAATAGCCTCAGAGAGGCTCCGTCTAGTGTGGTAATGTTGCCCGTTTAGTTGCAACACATATATTCAGTTTTGTGCGCATTGACATGGATGCCAATGCCTGCTGCAGCTGAACGAAAAGCTTAATCCATGAACAGTGGTAAATAAATTTTATGATCCGTTAATTCAGATTGCTATCGGTCTAATAACATCATTGGGGCGGGGTTAAGATTGCAAAATTCTGAGAAATAGAGAGATGACGTTGGGAGAATCTTTTCTGTGGCCCGATGAGAAATATAGTGATGATTTTGGCATTAATTTGCCTGCTAAACCTGTCGACATAAATTCAAAACTAGAATTTTTGAGTGAGATTCACTCAGAAGTTTGGATTTTTCCATGACCGGTTACCAATCAAGACTAAAAACGAAAAATAAAAATCAATAGGAAATCATTGTATTATTTACACTTTACGATGATAGGAGATTTCCATTTTTGGATTAGCAAGGTGAGAAAGAAAATTCAGCTGGATTTTGAATATTACATTCACCATACTGGGAGTTGTTAGGTCACGCACATTTCAAGAAAATTCTTCAATGATTTGTAATTTAAACAATGATTGCGATTTCAGTTTATCATAAATGTTAAAAAAGAAGCGAGAGCAAAGCCGCAAAGTACAAGGGAGAATCGGAAAAAAAATTATACCTGTGACAGTTGCTAAAAATATAATGCATTTTGAAGTTTCACCATTTGTCTGAAGTGAAAGCTAAATCTAATTATTCGTTCTATCAAACCAAGGAAATCCTTTGGAGCAAAATTGGAGTATCAGAGTTCAGATTATATCAACTCTAATTATCGAAGACTTAATGTGCTATCACGTATCAGGAGAAATCTTTTAAGTTTATTCAAACATGAAACAGTTAATCTACCTATAAAATAGAGAAGAATTTATATATATATATATAGTAATCTTTGGTCCAGTTAAACCGGAGTTGGGAGTAATTCCATCAGGACAAGAAATTATTCATGAGTGAATATTTAAATTTTCCTGGTAAAGAGCTCAATGTAACAATAATACAGAGCAAAAATTTGAAAATTTCAAAAATGCGTAACAGGATTGAAATAAATTTATAATCCTATGTGACCGGTTTTGTTGTTTTTCTTAAAGTATATATATATATATATATATATATATATATATATATATATATATATATATATATATATATACGAGGTGCATACGATAAGTTTCCAGATTTTGTTCGCCGTAGACATTTGAAAATTCAGTATGTTATTGCGATACATCATATGAGATTACTGACCAATTTTTATGATTTCAGCTTCAAATGAACAGCTAGAGCAGGAGTTGAAATGCACCCTACTAAAGCCTGATTGTCACAGCTGGTGAATTTCAAAAATGCAATCTGAGACTTTTGAAGAACGATATGCAATAAAATTCTGTTTTAAACTTGGAAAAAATGCCACTGAGACGTATGGAATTCTTCAGACTGCTTTTCGACCATCTTGCATGAATCAAGCATCAGTTTTTGAGTGGCATAAAATTCTCAACAAAGACAGGGAATCTATGAGGGATGATGAGAGGTGTGGGAGGAGTAAGGAAGTCAGAACACAAGAGTTAGGGTTACGGTTAGTGTTACTATGCTAAGGTTTTAAGGGAGTTCAGGGAGAGATTCCATCGGAAAAGGCCAGCACTCTTCAAATCGGGTCAGTGGCATTTCCACCAGGACAATGCACCAGTCTACAACTCCATCCTAGTCACAGACTATTTGACCAAGATGGGCATCAAGACAGTTCCTCAACGTCCCTATAGTCCAGATCTTGCTCCTTGTAACAGAGGCTGTCGGTATGAGACAATTGAGGAGATGAAAGAAGTTGTGACGAAGGTCATTGACACGCTCACACAAGGAGACTTGCATGGGGCCTTCCAGAACATGTTGGAACAGTACAACAAGTGCATTGCAGCCGGAGGAGATTATTTCAAAGGGGACTAGAGCTTCATATGTGTACTATCAATAAAAGTGCCCATACGAAAAAAGTCAGGAAACTTATTTAATGATCCTCGTATTTTCGCCCTCTTAAATCTTTCCTTCACACTCTAAGTGAATAACATTTTTTCTTTCTTCTTTCTGTTTTGCTGTTCTTAATTTTTTCTCTATTTAAGTTATTTATTTGTTCAAACTTTATTCATTGTATTTCTTCTTTTAGCTCAGTCATTCTTTCTCTCACTCTTCCGTTATAAGATTCAATTCCAAAATAGCAGCAAATAGTTTAAATAAAATGAGATTTGTGAAATGTTTTTATTTTTTATTTTATTTTTAATATTTGCTTTATAATGTGATTTAAAACATATTTTCATTTTGTATTTTCTATTTTTATAATTTTTACAATATCATTTGCTCTTTTCATACCCCGGAAACTAGCCAAAAGTAAACTGCACTTCTTCGACATTCAATCCTAGGCCGACATTTATACGCGTGACCTGAGGTGATGTTATCAAGAAGAAAAAAAAACCTTGGAGAAGTGTATTTTAAAGGCTGTTTTTCATTTTGTTTATTTATTATTTGATGATGAATAGTGGAAGGATATGGGTGATATAATGAACATCAAGAGATGCATAAAATATTTAAAAAATGAACGTGAAGTGCTAAGAAATAAAAATATTCAGAAGAAAGTTGAAATTTGCTTTAAAAATGTTATTAAAATAAAATGAGAAGAACGACATGGAAAAAGAGATAATGTAAATTCAATGAAATATGAACCAACGTAGGTTATTTTGAAAAAAAGAATTAAAAAGATAATTATTGCTTGAAATATTCTCTGACTTACTAGCACTATTGTCATTTTTTGATCATCAAAATCATAAAAATTCTGTCATTGTACCTTTCCGTTGGAAATGCTCCTTTTGTGGAAATTATCATATTTACCAACCCCTCCGCTCGGGCAGTATATGACACAAGGTCAATTTTTTAAGCAGAGTTTAACAGGTTTGAATTTAGAGTATTCCTTCTCCTAGACGAGTTGCCTCACCAAGGCAGAACTCCCCTACTATTAACCCATAGCTGGTGGGAGAAAAATTGGATTCATATCTTTCCCTATGGTATTAGTGCTATGTGAAATGCAGTCAAGATTTGAACTCGTGTCACCGTGTCCTTTTTCTATGACGATAACCATTACACCACGTGTACCTCCAATTTGGGTAAATTATGAACCGAAAGATTTATATAGTTTCCAGGTAGATGATTCTCATTTCTCAGACAATTACATGGGTCAAGCTAATGAGTGAGTACAGAATAGATCTTATTCTGAATAATGCGTGATATTTACTGTTTCACTGATAAAAATATCTGATACGTAAATTAAGTTACCTATATATACTTTATGAAAGATAGAAGGTAGTATCACTTTTAAAACTTAAAAAGAATTAGTTCAAGAAACCCATCAAATTTAAAAGAAACTGTACTAATCTATTGTCTTTCGCAAACTTTGTTTATGTAACCGAGGTAATGAAATAACCATATGTACCCATTTTCCACATCATTCTAGATAGATTCTCTGTTGAGGAGCTGATAGAACATTTTCTAGAACATAATTTTTCAATTGTGTATAACGTTACTATAAATATATTTATATTCATATGTTCGTTTTTTTTTTCCAGAAATCATGAAAATAAGAATATACAAATTTAGGCGTTTTTTTAAGAGTTTATTTGTTGGACTGCAGCATCGTAGTAAGCGAGCATCTACTCTTCTTGAGTGATTACTTTCACTTTCGGACCAATAAAATCGAGAAAGGTTTTAAACCCCTCATCCCACTCCCAAATTAAATGATACCACAACCATTCTTATCCAAGGATGATTTGGACATTAAATAACCTAGGAAGTTTGATATACCTCAAAACAAAGAAATGTAATCAAACTAAATCATAAAATAGTAAATAATCAATTTCTAAATTTAATTTTTAAGCACTCAAAAGAAAAGTTTTGGAAGGAAATGAAGATCATTTTCTTAACTTTTCCGAAATTAGCAATCAAGAAATGACCCGTATATAGGAAAGTTGGTGTCACATACTATCTCAAGTATTTACCCTCCAAAACAGCTTCAGGCAGGATATGTCAAAAGGTCAATTTTTAAGTGGAATAAAGATGCTTTGAATTCAGTTTAATTTTTGCAAGACTAGTAATGGGAGAGGGTATTATCGTGAAATAAAAAGCAAAAAGCCTCGGTCAGGATTTGAACATAGATTACTAATTCTATTTTTCATGAAGTGCACACCGTAGTCTTACATGAGGTAGTAGAACTAGGAACAACGCTTGACTTCAAAAATTTCAGTACTGATTATTTCGTGATAATTACTCAAGCATCAACAAATACCAGAGTTCAAATTATACTCAAATAAAAGCAGGAAAAATAATTGCTATTACCTTGTATTTTTATAACCTTTTGCTATAATTTTCAAAAAATGTTATACACAAAATATTATCTTCACTTTTATTATTTTTCTTGTTTTTTATGATGTTGTTGAGGCATATTATTGTAAAGCTCTATATTATCATCAATTTTGTTATATATATATATATATATATATATATATATATATATATATATATATATATATATATATATATATATAAATAGCGCGGCCATAATGTTCAGAACGACATATTTTCGTCAGAAAAAGTAGTTATAACTTTTTTATCTAAGTTGTTTTAAATTCTATAATTTTCACGGATAATAAATACGATATTAATTGTTATTCTGTGAAGTTTTGGTGTTATTTGAGATAATACAAAAAGTAATGAATGATTTAGTGATTTACTGCAAAACCCAGGGCGGGCAAAATGATCAGAACGAATGAAAAAATGAACAAAATACTCAAATATTACAGAAAATACAGAAATTATAAGGCTTCAAATAAAGGATAATTTAAGTATTGGGGCTATTGCAGAGATTGTAAACACGTCAAAAAGGTCTACAACGATTATGTTTTGTCTGAAGCAAGAAAGTCTACAGGTAGGCCTAGAATAACAACCAAGATAGAAGATCGTTCGATGGCAAGTTGTTTAAAAAGGTCCGATTTAAAACTACTGCTGCTGTTTCTCGGGAAATGAGTATTAACTGGGAAAACCTTTATCTAAGAAAACTGTGTCTCGTCGTTTAGTTTAACTTCAACATTTAGCGAGAGCAACTGTAGTGAAGCCACTGATGTCCGCCAAGAATAAAAAGTGTCACCTTACTTTTGCAAACGAACATGTGTTATGGTTTCAAGAAAAATGGCAAACGGTGCATTTCAGTGATGAATCTAAGCTTTTGTTAATTGGCTCAGATGGGAAAACGTACGTTCGTCGAAAAGTAGGTGAAGAATTGTCGCCTAAGTGCCTTAAGGCTAGTGTTAAATTCGGTCGAGTAAGTGTCATGGTTTGGAGGATGATATATGGAGATGATGTGGGCCCTTTGGTGCGATTACAAGGAAAGGTAAACGCAAGAGTTTGTAAATAACTTGTAAAAAATCATGTCTTGCCTGTGCTGAGAAATTTAACTAAGCAACCTTCCATATTCATGCAGGATAATGCCCCATGTCAAAAGGCTACGGTAGTCATTAACTTCCTCAAGGCAGAAAATGTTACTGCTATGGATTGGCCTCCCCAAAGCCCAGATCTTAATCCAATTGAGAATGTGTAGAAGTCTCTAGGAGAATGTTCTAAAGCCAGAAATCCAAAAACACGGAGCAATTATGGAATGCCCTTCAGGTAGAATGGAATCAGATCACTCGGCAAGATATCAATAAATTAATTTCTTGATGTAGCCGAAGAGGTCAGAGTATGATTGAAGCTAAAGGGCTTCAAACTAAATATTTAATAATTTCTGTATTTTCAGTAATATTTGAGTATTTTGTTCATTTTTTCAATCGTTCTGATCATTTTGGTCACCCTGCGTTTTACAGTAAATCACTAAATCATTCAATACTTTTTCTATTACCAAATCAAATAACACCAACATTTCACATAATAACAATTAATATCATATTTATTGTCTGAGAAAGTTATAGTATCTGAAACAACTTAGATAAAAAGTTTTATCTACTTTTTCTGACAAAACTCTGCCGTTCTCTACATCATAGCCGCCACTATATATATATATATATATATATATATATATATATATATATATATATATATATATATATATATATATATATAATTAGTTTTCTTCTTCTCCTCCGTCGAATCCATATCTTATGCCTTCATTTCTTTATCAGTTAACCTCTATTTTCTTTTAATAAAATATTATCCAATGCAACCATTACCAAAAGAGTAAAAATGTCATAACACATTTTCTCCAGTTGAATTCTCATCCCCTCAAAACTCTTCATCTTCCTCATCCTCCTTCCCTGCGATATGCAATCACCAACAATCCTAACACACTCAAATAAAATCCTTAGGCTTAAATAATTTTTGGCAAAGTGAAGAAAATGTGTTCATTTTTGCTGTTTAATATTTCCATAATCTCAACGCCCGATATGAAAAGGCCCCACACATTTTGAGGTGGGGCCCTTTCAATAGATCTGGATGATGTATTGGTCACATTTGTAGTGAACACGTATTTTAGAGTCGGTATTAGGAAACATTGTTGCATATCTTTTTCAAAGAAACGCTCGAAAAAAAAAGCAACTTCGAAAATAAACGGAACACATGAAATGAAATGTTAATTAACTGTACTGGATGAACTTATCGGAAAAATAGAAAGAAAAAGAAAGTAAATTAAGAAAAAAAAAAAGAAGGAAAGATAAAAGATACACAGGAAGTGACGAATTGAAAGAAAAAAAGGAATGATAAAAAAAAGGCAAATAACCCCTAACTGACAAATAAAAAAGAACACAAAAAATCAGAATTACTGACGAATGAGAATTAAATTCTAAAGAATTTAATGAAGTAATAAAATGTATAGAAGTTTTCGCGAGGAAATGCGGGATTCGGATTACGAATGATTGTCGAACGAATAACAGAGTTATGTAAAGAGAAATTCGTTGACGGGGAAAAAGATGGAGTGATAAATGAAAAGAGAAATAAATGCCAGAAAAAAAGGAAGCCGATTGCTCTTAAAAGAAGGAAGAAGTAAAGTCTAATTGAGGGAAAATTTAATAAAGAAGAAAAAATGAAGAATAAGGTAAAAAAAAAAATTAAAGAATATTTTACGAAGGAAAATTAATATTACGAAAAATTGAAATATTCATTAACGGGAAAAAATTCAAATTTCAAATATGAATTTATCCAAGTCGGAACACACACACACACACACACACACACACACACACACACACACACACACACACACACACATATGAGTGCATTTAGTTGTATGTGTGAGTATATTTAATCCTCTCGAAACGAACCCATAAACGTTAATATATATATATATATATATATATATGTATGTATATATATATATATATATATATATATATATATATATATCTGTATATATATGTGTGTGTGTGTGTGTGTGGTTGGGCATCAGTCGTTCATTTAATGATGTTTCACTAAGTAGTAAAAATACATTTTGTCTGTATAATTTAATTAGGATCCTTTCGATTTTGCTGATAAGTGTCTTAGTTTCAGGTTGGAATTGATGGATGAATATACCAAAATTTTACCGGGCGGTTTCGGACAATGTTTTGAAATGTCTTTCATTTTTTTTTTTTAAATCCGTATTCCTTGATAGTATTCTATTTCCGTTGATAGCGTTCTGTTTTTTGAATTCATCTGCAAATCAATTTTATCCAATTCTGCATTTGCAAAGTTTTGTTATCTTATAAAAAGCCCAAAACTTTCAAAAACTTTCGAAATTTTCAAAACTCATTAAAAAAACACTCTTTACACATGCAAGAAACCCCTGAAGATGGCCTTTGAAATGTTCGAAAGCGATCAGGACAATTTTGGTAAATTCATCCACCAATTCCAACCTGAAACCAAGACACTTATCTAGAAACTCGATAGGATCTTAAATAAATTATACCGACTGAATTTGTCTTTACTATTTAATGAAACATGCTTATATATATATATATATATATATATATATATATATATATATATATATATACTTTAAAAAAGAAATTGATGGAGAGACAACATTGATGCATCCCCCCTCTGCATATATACCTATACAACGGCCGACAACACCACACACACCCACTAAAACTTTCTCTGTCACACACACACACACACACACACGCGCGCGCGCGCGCACTTATACATGTAAGGAGATAGAGGGAGAGAAATAGAGAGATAAAGATCTTCGCCCGATACTCAGCTGAATTATTAAGATTATTCATATATATATATATATATATATATATATATATATACCAACTTTTTTTATAACAAAACTCTCGTGCTGATTTTCATAATGCAGATAAATATATATATATATATATATATATATATATATATATATATATATATATATATATATATGTTTACTTGAAGAAAAAACCAAAGACCGGTTAATTTAGGATTATAAATTTGTTTCCATCCTGTTTTTCAGTTCCTGGTGTAAACCAAAAACACGAAAAAAAATGTAACAGGACTTCTTCAGATTCAGCTCCTGAATAATTTTCTTGTCCTGAAGGAATTACCCCCAACTCTGGTTTAACTGAACCGAATAATACCTATATATATATATATATATATATATATATATATATATATATATATATATATATATATATATATCTGTGCATGTGTGTATGTGTAAGTGTATGTGAGCACGAGCATTATGAATATCAGCACGAGAGTTTTGTTATAAAAAAAATTGGTATTTCCTTTTGATTGTTGTGCATAACACATGAAATATCAAGTTACGGATATTTAATATTTACTATAATATTTTAAGGTTTTACATCTGATGTTAAAAAATTGAATTGTGAATTTTCTTACGTAAAATATTTCTTATTCTTTTATTCATTGATATATACATACATTTATATATATCCTTGAAACTAATGGAAAAATTAATCTACCTCGGAAGCAGCGTCTTATCTACTGAAAATAACATCCATACGTGACTAACAAATGCATGGTCAAATGTTGATAGGCTATCGGACACATGGAAGTCATACCTATCCAATAAAATAAAACGCAATTTTTTTTCCAAGAAGCTGTCGTGTCCATACTACTATATGGAAGCACCACATGGACGCTGAATAACTGCATAGAGAAAAACAGCAGCTATGTGGTCACCTATCGCCCATAAAAAAAATTAAATAAGACGATCAAGACACGCAGGGTACTGCTGGAGAAGTAAATGGTGTGCTCCTGTGGACTTTTTCAGACGGACAAGCAGGCGTTGGACAGTTTACTGACATATTTTATTTTGATATTTACTTTTCTCTAATGGGATTAACAAAAAATATTGCATATATATATATGAAATTAATAAATCCAAGTACAAAATCTTCTTAAATAAATATATATATATTAACCGGCTCATTGGTCAAGTGGGTAGAGTGTTTGCCAATGGTCCGGGAGAGCTGGGTTCAATCCCAGATCGCGTCATACCAAAGACTTTAAAAATGGTACTGGATACCTCCTTGCTTAACACTCAGCAATATAAAGTGCGTATCAAGGGTAAAATGGAGCAATCCAGGGAAAGGAGTAGCGCCCTTCCCTACACCTCGGTGTAGTAGCTATTGAAGAGGGAGCCTTCTAGTCACCCTCGACTACGGTCACCAACTTTACAACTTTTATATATATATATATATATATATATATATATATATATATATATAAGACAATGATAAAAATTTCAAGAAAATCAGTTCGCTATAACGAGACAACAGCAGTAATTTAATCTATCAAACGAGAACCCCCAAATCAATGTATTTATGTTTCATGGGGGGGGGTGAACTGCCATCTGACAGAAAATTGAGAAAAGCTGATAATCAATCGTAATTATTTGATGCTGTAAAGTTACTTGTTAAATAAAAAGTTCACGTGATACACGCACAGAAATACTTATAAAATATTAACACTCATATATACTGAGACATGAACGTACATATCTATACATTCATTGTGCGATTAGTAAATTGAGTTTACGTTTTGGTGGTCAATATCCCAAATGTGCTTTGTTTCTTTCATCTTCTATTTACAGAGCAACATCCAAGAATTAGCAAGGTATTGTCAGATGAAAACAGTATCATTACGCAGTTCACTCTTCCAGAAGTTAGGAAAAGGCATGATGTACTATTATGCATTCACACTGGAATTGCTAAAACCAATAGTTTGGAGGGTTTAGTTTGGTTTGGTTACGATTGGTTAGGTTTTATGGCATATCAACCATTGAAGGTTATTTATTGCCAAATCTTTATACATACATATTGAATATATATAATTTGTAAACACATTTTGAGAAGAGCCAAGGTTTTTTTCTTTTGCGCAAAGTTAATTAGCTGCAAATATTGCTATGTGTTACTTACAATTCAATCAACATCAGTCATTTGTTTAGACACAGTTAAATGATCAAAAATTTCTATTTCAAACAGTTCAGTTTAGCATAAGTCATTTGTTTGTACTTAGTTTAAATGTCAAACGGTTTTATTTGACCCAGAGATAGGACTCTTTTAGGTGACATCACTCCGCGCCTGAGTCGACCTGGGAGTAATGACAATGAAGTACTTGGTGTTCTTCAGAGCTTCAGCATTACAAGAGACTTATCATCAGATTGTTTATATCATATAAGGGACACTCGTTGGTGGGGGTTACCCCACTGCAGCGATGCCCCTCAGTGTATTTTATAGTCCCTGCCTGGGCTGAGAGTGCTTAGGTGTCAATCAGAAGACAGTGCGGAGGATTTGAAAAGAGTTGGATAATGCCAATGATGATTACGAAGGTAAACAACACTGATCATTCTGAACAGAAAAGAACTCGTACATTTGTTGCTGAGATTCAGGCTATCATCGACAAAGATCTCAGTAAGACAATTTGGTCCATAACCTTGTTATAGAAGTAAAATTAGTGACTTTAGTAGAGGGTTACCCGAAGTCTCCCTTTTCAATAGCTACAACACAGAGTTGTAGAGAAGGACGCTACTCCATTCTCTGGATTGCTCCACTTTACCTTTACCTTATAATCGTGTGTGTTAGAGAAGGGTGGCATCAAGTACCATTTTTGAGTGTTTTGTATGACTCGACCTGGGATTGAAACTTCGTCTCCCTGACCATTGGCAAACACTCTACTCATTAGGCCAATTACCCGGTAGAATGCACGTAGGGTATGAAAACTTTCTCGATTTCTCATACAACCTGAGAAAGGGAAATTTTAATCACATGAAGGACAAGAGGAATGACCACACTATAAAGCCTTTCAACAAATGCAAGCATCCCTTCCAGTCAAATATCATTTGTTCCTTCTTAGATTAGAAAAATAATTCTGTCAGAAAAGATGAACTACCTGAAAACCGTTAGATTATTCTGCCTCAGCAACATGTATATCTGTTGATGAAAACCAAGCATCCAGTTCACGTCATGCTGTTTGGTGTGGTTAATAGTGATACTGGCATTATGCCCCCATTTTCTTCCCGCGTGGCCTCTAAACACGGACTTAACGTAAAATGCCTGGAGGAGGCGGTAGTACTTGCCAAGATCTAGAGGGTGACTGTCAAAATACACAATTCCAGGCAACGGAACACAAGCAAGAGAACCCAGTGTTGGTTGTCCCATAAATTCTTCGAGCCCAACATCCCCAACATCTGCCAGATTTAGCCCCTTGATTAATTGTGGGGCAAGGCTGAGGGAGAGACCACCAAACTCAGTGCAAAAACCCAAAATAAACTAAAGGCAAGGGTGTCGGCAGAATTTACCATTGCTTGCAGAAGGTTCCAATATTGTCTTGAGGCCGTGGTTGAAGGCAATGGCGATTTCTTAGAATAAATTCAAACTTTTGTATTTCAAGATGTTTCATTTAATTATCGTAAATATATCAGATCAAGTGAGATGTCAGAGTCATTTTTATTTTTGTGTAATTTAGACGACAATTTACCAGTTGCACCAAAATGTACGTATTAATGCAGCAAACAGACCCAAAGTCTTAGTCATAATGGAACTAAAAACAGCAGGAAACATAGCAGAACGCTTATTGGCGTTGGTTCCCTAAGCTTCTAAGGAGACACTCATCTGGAGGTAGCAGTTTCAATTCTGACTGTAGGTGTGTAACAATACAGGTATAATTAACACTTGTACCCGATTATAGCAAACGGAATCAGAAGAGAAAACCCTCATTGATTCAATAAAGGATGTAGTCCGAAATACCGTGTAGGTTTCCGAAGTTCGACAAACACCTGAAGAAGGCCGGAGGACGTATCAGCCGAAACGTTGTGGAAATAGTCTTAAAACCCTTAATGATAAAAAAAATCAAAATAAAAAGTGATAAGCTAGCTGACCGGTTTCGTCCTCGCCTAACAGATATAAATTGAGGAAATATCGTCTAGAATAATAAAAATTAAATATTTATAATAGAAAGGGAAAAATTATATTGGAAGCGATACCGAAATTATACAAAGTCCTAGCGGACATTCCCTCCGTTTACAGCGAGGCGGTCTGCCGTACAAAATATGGATAGTCTCCAATACTTTCAAATGAAATGAAGAGATGCTACTTACTCAGAACTGAGAAAAAGTCCTCACTAAACTTCTCAGCACCAGCACGATTAATTTTTTTGTGTTCTGCAATCGAAGACCTGCATATATCTCTAAGATTATTCATCGGGCCTCCAATAATATTACGTATTTTTGTAAGGACATATTGTTTAATCCTAGCGTCTCGCCTTCAGAATCTAATCTTTGAATTCTGAAAATTCCTTTCAATTGTCTTCCAGAACATTCCTATGCCTTAGGATCTCATTATATTTTCTCATCGAAAGACGCTCTAACTTACACGATTTTCTAAGTAAACTTCATTTTTAAGACCTGGAATACTTTAAAGAGATTATGAGATAGACAGACTGCTCAACCGACAGGAAAGGCCGGTGATATACGGAGGTGAACTGAGAGAGGGAGATCAATGACAAATTCGGCTGTTAGAGGTTGGGGTGTCATAGATTAAAAGATGTACAAATAAGCAAGGTTTGGGGTAGGTGATGAACTCAAACGTAAGCAAGAACAAAGTTATTTTTTCTTTTGTTTGTTGTTTTTATATTCTAAAGAAAACGAAACGTGAATAAACGTTGATAATTTGTCTTATTAACTCTTTCATGTTCCTCATCCACCAGCGATGCATCAAGGGACGTGATATGGCAGATTGTAAAGGCGCGCGTGCTCGATTTGCACAAGTTAATCAGAAATGCCCTAAAGTGATACGCATTCTTGTACGCGTTCACCTTCATCCTAATTCTTGTTGAAATTCCTTCTTCCAACCACGACCCGATCGTCGGCCGGCAACGTCATCATCTCTGACAGTTGTATCATTGTCTCTGTTTCCTTTGCACCCTACCTTGCCCTTGTCTTTACCTCTAACTCTAACTTTTTTTCTCCTTTTTTTTGTGTTCTTTCTTACTTCTGTCCTTTCTTTCAATAGATTGTTTCTATTTCGAATTCTTTTTTCTATATTCTTTTCTTTTTTTTTTGTCTCCCTATTCACAATCATTTTCCTTCCTTGCTGATTTCTTCTTTTACTAACCAGATTCTTCTTCTTCTTCTTCTTCTTCTTCTTCTTCTTCTTCTTCTTCTTCTGCTGCTGCTGCTGCTATTCTAATTCCATTTTTATCATCTTTTCTTCTCCACTTTACCTTCTAGTTTTTTGCCTTTCTCTTCATACAAACTCGTTTTCTTCTTCTTCTTCTTCTTCTTCTTCTTCTTCTTCTTCTTATTATTATTATTATTATTATTATTATTATTATTATTATTAATATTATTATTATTATTATTATTGTTGTTGTTGTTGTTGTTGTTTTTGTTGCTGTTGTTTTATTTTTGCTTCCTTTCTTTACTGATGCCTTTTCTTTCCTCTTTTCTTCTTCATCTTTTTCCTCTTCAATTTTTCATTTAAGAAAGCTCATTTCTCTTCTTCCTTCTTCTTTCACCGCTTCTTTCGTTTATCATTATTATATCCTTTTCCCCCCAGATTTTAATCTGTCTCTTTTTTAACTTTTTCTCGGTGTTTTACACTCTGTCGTCTATTCTCTTTACAATAAAATATTATTTCTTCTTCTTCTTCTTCTTCTTCTTCTTCTTCTTCTTCTTCTTCTTCTTCTTCTTCTTCACGTCACTTTGTATTTCTTTTGTTCATTCCTAAGTTCATTTTTCTTATTGTTTTCTTTTTTCTTCAATCTCTTTCTTTCTCGATATTTCTTTTTTTTCATCTTCTAACAATTTCCTTTTGTTTTTCACTTTTCTTCGATCTTATTCTGGGCATTGTTCAACCTCCAAATTAAACCACTCTTTCAAGTTCTTGTTTTTTTTTCACTCTCTCTCTCTCTACCTCTCTCTCTCTCTCTCTCTCTCTCTCTCTCTCTCTTTCATTCCATTCAAGATTTATCACCCCTCTCTTACTATCTCTTTCTCTATATTTTAATATTTTCCTTATTTTAAAAAATATGTTTCTCGTCATTTCACACGTCTAGTCTAAATTCATTTTTCTTTCTCAGTGCCAGTCTTTCTTCTGCATTTTTTCTCTTTCACTTTTCATTTCATCTTGACTTTTTCATAACTTCCAGTACATCATATATTTTTCATTTTGAAATTGGTTTCATTATTCACTTCTTCCTTCCTTTTTTTTCTTTTTCCTGGGAGTTCAATCCATAAACAACGCCACCCACTTACAAATTCTCTTTCCTCTTGTTCCTTTCTTCCTTCCTTTTCTCATCTCTTCTTTAATTCAGTCTTACCTTTCTCCCTCCCTCCCTTCCTTCCTTCCTTCCTTCTTTTCGTCCTCCTTTCCTTCCTTCTTTTACAATTGCTTCCTTTACGACTCCCTCTCTCCCTCCCTCCTTTCTTTCCTTCTATCCTTATTCCCTTCTTTTCTTCCTCTCTTATTTCTTCACTCACTCTTTCTTTTCGTTCTCTTTATTCATTTCACCCTCATTCTTAATTTACCTTCTTAGTTACTCTCTCATTTCATTCATTCAATCTTTCTTTCATTCTTTTTTTTTCTTTTTTATTACCATTTCTTTCTTCATTTGTTCTTGATTTTGAACCATACTCGGTTCCTTTCTTCTCTGGTCATTCCTGCAATCCATTTTTCTCCGATTCTTCTTTTCTTCTCTCTTTCATCTTTTCTTTCATTTTTCTTTCATCTATCAATCCTTCCGTATTTCCACCTTTCCTTCATTCCTTCTTATCTTCTCTCTATCCGCTTTTACCCATTCCACCATTTCTCCTAGCCTTCTTCTTTTCTTTTTTTTTTCCTTCCTTAAACACTTTCTTCCTTCTTTTCTACATTCTGTTTTTTATATTTGCTTCCTTTGGCACTCCCACTCTTCCTCGCGTCCTTATTCTCTTCCTTTCTTCTTTTCTTCCTTCTTTTCCTTATTGTCTTTATTCATTTCACCCTCCTTCTTTTTTTAAAACTTCTTTCTTTTCTTTTACCATTTCTTTCAGCTTTCTCACGTTTCCTTTTTCTTCTTATTATTATTCATCTGACCACACTTTCCTTCCTTCCTTCCTGCTTTTCTTCTTTACCGCCTTCTTTTTTTCTTTCCGTTTTCTTATCTTATCTTTTTATTTCCTTGTCTCAATGTTTTTATTAGATAATTACCCCTTCCCAGTACATTATCATGTTTAACCTTTCCTTTTTTTCCTTTTATATATTTTCTTATTTTCTCGTTTATCTATCGGTACCTCTACCATCACTCGTTTTATCCACGTCGTTACGTTCATCTGAATTTTAATTACCATGATTGAATTATATCCCCGATCTAAATATCATTTTACTGTCTCATCTTCACCCGATTTTTGTTTTTCTTATTCGTATTTCTGAGTTCATTTACCGTTTAGACAATTGTCTGATTTTTCTCTCTTCCGCTTTGAAATTTAACAAACGAGAAAAAAAAGTGTGGGGGAAAAAGAAAAGAAAAACCTTTGAAAAATGAAAAATATGTACTCACTAACACCATTTCAAGTGATTTATCTGGTTTGTTTGATTCGCATTAATTCACTAACAAATGCAATAATTTTCATTCTTCCTGAAGAGACCAACATTTTTTCTTGAATATTTGTCTTCCGTTTGATTTTAGTTTAGCTTTATTAAATGATAATTATCATTTGAAAACTTTTCTTTCAGAAAACTCCCAAGACAATTCCTCTGAAACGCATTGTGTTTTCTTTAATTTTATTAGACATATTAAGAATCTTAGGAAAACTCACAGTGAGAAATATTTTACTAATTGACACATCATTTTCCTTACGCATGCGCACGCCACTGCAAGGAAGACAGGCACACGCAAACTTACATAACGATAGCCATGACGCATTCTTCATGCAAACGTTTGAAAAACAATGAATAAAGACAGTATTCACTATCTTTGTCTACTGATAAAGAAAATTGAATTCATAAGTAAACATACACGTATATATTTGTATGAGTGTAATATATAATTAATGTGTAATATATAATGTGTATAATATATAGTTATGTAGGTGCTTCAGTGATAAAAGATATAATAGAAATTATGAAATAAAAAAAATTAGATGGGAGAATGACGTAGTAAATTCGTAAAGGACTGGTGCCAAGAAATAACATGCGTTTTTGGTACTAAAATGAAAAGATATGAAATAGTGGAGTTTTTAGGGAGGGACAGAAAATACAAATCACTCAACGGCTTTATTTTAGAGGGAAATGCCATTGCTCAGTATTGGATACGAAATGGTTACTGCTGGAGATATAAGCTCATACATACATACATACAAACTTAGAGGAGGTGCCAGTGGTCTAATGTTTATTGTCGTTGGAAGTGGACAGGGCGACGCGAGTTCAAATCCTGGACGAATCGATTGCATTGCACATAGCATTAATATTATTGAGAAAGGTATGAATCCAATTATTCTTTTTCCAGCACTGGGTAAATAGTTGGGCAAACCTAGTTTTTTTTAGACTTGGTTAGGCAACCAGTCGAGACAAAATACAATGAAAAGAGAATTATGAAGGCAGCAAATAGATAATGGAAGTTGAAGTATAGACAAATAATCGACGGACAAGAAAGAAAGAAAGAAAGAAAGGGAATGAATTATAAATATTTGAACGAGATAAATACGTGGTGCATTCAATAAGTTTCCTATCATTTTCGTGAATGGCATTTAAAATTGTCGTAGGCTCTGGAAAATTCAGGATCTTATTGCAATACATCTTTTGAGATGACTGACCAATATTTATGATTTCATGTTCAAATGAACACCTACAGCAGCAAATGGAATACACCCTACTGATTGTAACAGCTGGTGCATTTCAAAAATGCAATTCGGACGTGAGAACACTTTAGAAGAATGATATGCAATTGAAATTGTGTTTTATACTTGAAAAAAAATGCCACAGAAACGTATGGAATGCGTCAGACTGCTTTTGGAGTATCTTGCATTAATCCAGCATCAGTTTTTGAATGGCATAAGAGATTCAAGGAGGGTAGGGAGTCTGTGAGGGATGATGAGAGGTGTGAGAGGAGTAAGGGAGTCAATAGACCAGAGTTGATTGGCCAAAGGGTTTGCGTTAGGGTTATTATGTTGAGGTTTTAAGGGAGTTCAGGAAGAGATTTGGTCGAAAGAGGCCAGCAATCTTCTAATAGGGTCAGTGGCATTTCCACCAGGACAATACACCAGTCTACAACTCCATCCTTGTCACAGACTATTTGACCTTCCCTATAGTCCAGACCTTGCTCCCTGTGACTTTTGCTTATTCCCTAAGCTCAGAGGCTGTCGTTATGAGACAATTGAGGGGATGAAAGAGGTTGTGACGAAGGTCATCGACACACTCAGACATGAGGGCTTCCCTGGGGCCTTCCTGAGATTGTTGGAATGGGACGACAAGTGCATAGCAGCCAGGGGAGATTACTTCGAAGGGGATTAGAGTTTCATGTGTGTACTTGGCAGCAACACCCCACAAGACACCAACTGTACGGACACCTGCCCCCTATCACGAAATCTATTCAAGTTAGGCGAACCAGACATGCAGGACATTGCTGGAGAAGCAGAGATGAACTCATAAGAGATGTACTCTTATGGATCCCCACACACGGCCGCGCAAAAGCAGGACGACCAGCACGAACGTACATTCAGCAGCTATGTGAGGATACAGGTTGTTGTCCTGAAGACCTACCTAGGGCGATGAACGATAGGGAGGAGTGGCGAGAGAGGGTCAGGGATATCCGTGCTGCCAGCACGATATGATGATGATGATGATGACTATCAATAAAAGTGCCCATACGAAAAAAGTCTGGAAACTTATTTAACGATCCTCGTAGATAGATAGATAGATAGATAGATAGATAGAATTGAATGAACAGGTATTTATACGTGAAAAAAGATTTAAAGCAAAAGAATTTATACGAGAAAGGAAAATAGCGTAAATAAATTATTAAAAGGGAAAAAATGAAAAAAAAAAATCCTTAATGAATTCATAAAAGGAAAGCGTTATTTGGGAATGTGCAGTTCATCTTCCATTTCCGTTAATCCCAAGCACCAATATCCAAAATAAAACTCTTCACATCGACCTTAGCCCGAAGTCTATAAGACGTCTTTTTAATGCGCTCTGAGTGTTAACCATCTTACAGAATAAATCGAGGATCTCTTAAGATGTTCTTTGATGTCTTAATTGGATTGCCGTCTTAGTCATCTCGTATTTTGTGCTTTTGAGCAATTCTACAGTAAATTCAATATCTTCCTTAATAAGCGTAGAACTTACTGTTGAGCATTGTCGCTTATAAACTTCGATTTTATTTGGCACTATTTGTATGAAGATGAAACAACTATTGACATCTGATTTTCTAATATGCTGAATATTTAAAAACAAAGAAATGTTTTCCCATCAGAAAACAAGTTCTACGCACACATACATCCGCGAAAATGCATACACACACACACACACATTCACACAGACTGACTGATAAAAATATAAGCACGGATTTTATTTTTTAAAATGAAGATTTTAGTTTAGGTTAATAATATTTAACAACTATTGTTATTGTATCAGCTCATTGGCCTATTAGGTCGAATGTCCCCCAATGGTCCGAGAGACTTAGGTTCAATCCCAGGTCGTGTCTTACCAAAGACTTTTAAAATGGTACTTGATACCTCCTTGCTTAACTCAGCAATATAAGATATGTATCAAGGGTAAAGTGGAGCAAACCCCGGGAAAGGAGTTGCGTCCACCACTACATCTCGGTGTAGTATTTATTGAAAAGGAAGGTTTTTGGTTACCCTCGTCTACGATCACCAACAATGTTAACCGGACATTGGCATGATGGTTAGAGAGTTCACCAATGGCCCGGGAGACCTGGGTTCAATCCCAGGTCGAGTCATACAAAAAATGGTACTTGATGCCTCCTTGCTTAATACTCAACAATAAAAGAACGTATCAAGGATAAAGCGGAGCAATCCAGGGAAAGGAGTAACGCCCTCCGCTACACCTTGGTGTAGTAGCTGTCGAAAAGGGAGTCTTCTGTTCACGCCTGCTTTACTTACTTATTCTTACGGTGCAAATTCAAAAAGAAATCTTCGAGTTGGCTTTAGCATGTACACACACATAGATTGATAGATAAACTCTGAGTGTCGGTTGGTTTTTTGGTTGTTTTTGTTTTATGGCATATCAACTTTTGTAGGTTATTTGATGCCAAATCCGTTTTTAAGCAAATAATCAGTTCTGGTTCTAACTATACAGTTTAACATGAGCACAGAGTTTAATTGTCAAAAACATTTCCATTTCAAGCTATTCAGTTTAGTCACATTTTTCTAATTCAGCTAATTCAGTTTAGTATAAATATAGATTTTCTTTATACACGGTTAAATGTCAAGACAGTTCTACATTAAACAATTCAGTTTAGCATAAGTATAGTTTCAATGTCAAAAACAGTTCCATTTCAAACAATTCTGTTTAGCATAAGCATAGAGTTTAGATTTAAGTACACAGTCTAATTGTCAAAAACATTTCTACTTCAAGCTATTCAGTTTAATCAAAAAGTTTTATTTCAAACAATTCTGTTCAGCATGAGTATGCAGTTTAATTCTATTTAACCCATAGATAGAGCCCTATCAGGTGCTAACATTCCGAGCCAGAGTGAAACTGGGAGCAATGAAAAGGTGCTCTGCATTCCCTAAAGCCGCAGCATAACTGGAACCTCACCATTGTTTAGTGCCATATCCAAGACACTCGTTTGCATGGAGGTTAACCCTCTGCAGGGGTGCAGTCGGTGTATTCTACAATGCACAGTGTTAAATGTCAAAACAGTTTTATTTCAGATAATTCATTTTAGCATACGCACACAGTTTAAATGTCAAAACAGTTATAATTCGTACAATTCAGTTTAGCATAAGTACACAGGTTAAATGTCAAAGCAGTTCTATTTAAAACAATTCAAATTAGCATAAATATGCAATTTAAATACCAAAAACAGTAAACTCAAACCACGGTTTACTCCTGGCCAGAGTGGACATGGAAGCGATAGCATTCCCTAAAGCCCCAGCATTACTGGAACCTCTCAATCAGCTTGTTTAATGTCATAACCAGGACAGTCATTGAGAGGGGGTCTTACGGAGAAGCAGTCGGTGTATTCTACAGCCCCAGCCGAAAGGGCAACACTGACTGTCAGTAAGACAGATACCAAGACTGACATATATATATATATATATATATATATATATATATATATATATATATATATATATGCACACGCGCGTATGTGTGTGTAGTTGGGGGGAAGTCTTTTATTTAAGCATGTTTGATTTTAAAAAAAGACACATTTTGTCTATATGATTTTATTAAGATCCTCTGAAGTTTTCTGATAAATTTTTTTTGGTTTCAGGTGGGAATTCGTGGATAAATTTAGCAAAATTGTCCTGAGCACTTTCTGACCCTTCGTAGGTGATCATCAGGCGATGCTTGCATATATAATGAGTGTTTTTCAAAGATTTTTTTGAAAGAGGTTTTTAGTTTTTTCATAAAATTACATTGCATTAACGCTGAGTTGGATAAAACTGAGAGGCTGATGAATTTAAAAAGCAGAACGCTCTCAACGGAAATAGTATATTATCAAGAAATATAGAATATAAAAAAACAATAAAGGCATTATAAATATATATATATATATATATATATATAAATATATATATATATATATATATATATATATAAAAGAGAGAGACATAGGGAAAGGGATAGAGATATAGAGTATTGGTGCGTAGATACTAAGTGTCTGGGATAGATATATAGATAGATAGATAGATAGATAGATTCGCCATCATATTTTTGGGAAAGACCTCAGCAACCTTCGATAAGTGACCAAAGCAATGTTGTTGTTTTTTTACACTTCAACATACATATGGCATGCATAAAATAATACCATTGGAAAAGGATATTTTCCAAGAAACA
Source organism: Sepioteuthis lessoniana (assembly GCA_963585895.1). Lineage (NCBI taxonomy): Eukaryota > Metazoa > Mollusca > Cephalopoda > Myopsida > Loliginidae > Sepioteuthis > Sepioteuthis lessoniana. The sequence goes on along the minus strand of CAUZXS010004000.1, from coordinate 18,646 downwards.
ACATAACAATAGACAATATACGCCAGAAAAATGAAAAAGAAAATAAAACGTGTATTATACATATATATATATATATATATATAGTATATATATATATATATATATATATATATATATATATATATTACCAGATCGATTAGTAACGTTTGAACACCGAAGAATATCAAAAAGTGGTGATGATCTCAATACACATCATTCTAAATAAGTTTCACATACAATGAAGAAATTTGAGTTTCTCTCATACAACCTTCTGAATTATCCAACGACATTTACAACTTCATGTCCTTCCTTATCAATGTACTTGATTTAGTGATAAGCATTAATCATATAGAACATTATACATTAAACTTTCAGATTAAAATATATAAAGTAAATTCGTCCCAGACGAATTGTTGAACGCTTCAATAAAGGGCAATTTTGATGTTCGCTAAAAGATATTCATAAAATATAATTTACTTTTGACTACAATATTTCAAAAGTAAGGAAACTTACTTCTTTGTTTTATCAATGAGAAAGTTCGTACCAAATTAGATCCAAGTAGTAGATTAAGAAGGTGTGAATTTGGCACCTTTTGAAATAAAAATTTCTTTCCGGAATTTTCATTCAGTATTTTGTAGACTTTCAAGAAAAAAGTGTTAATCATTTGATGAAACTTACTCGCGGAGAAGGGTAATTGTATCAATAAAAAAGAAGTACTTATACTCTACCTACAGCCAAACTGTTTGATAAAGTGCTACAAAATTTAGCAAAAATACAGATTGGATTATAATGATATTTTACTTTTGTAAGATTGTTCCAAATAGGGGAAAATGGTTGTCATCGAGATGGTATCACTGGCTATATTTACTCGGAAAATATATTCCAGCAATTAGTAACTAATTTTAAGAATTTGAATTTCTAAATTTAAGAAATAAAACAAAAGAATTCTTAGACATATCAAAATAGTTACATTCTAAATGAACCATTAAGGATTAAATTACGGATTATTCAAACTGATATTAAAATACAATTGCATAGAATTAATAGCTTTTTAGAACTAACCAAAATAAAAACAACATATTTGAATCGATAAATGATGTACTTTCACTCAAATTAAAAAGTCATTATTATTGAAAATTCAGAGATTATTTTTAACTTCGTACGGTAAGATAAAAATATAGCTGGAAAATTTCATTTTGGTTGTGCATTGATATACGAGGGACATACGATAAGTTTCCACACTTTTTTCGTAAGGGCACTTTTATTGATAGTATACTCATGAAACTCTAGTCCCCTTCGAAGTAATCTCCTCCGGCTAAAATGCACTTGTTGTGCCGTTCCAACAACTTCTGGAAGGCCCCATGGAAGTCCTTCTTGTGTGAGCCCCTCAATGACCTTCGTCACAGACTCTTTCATCTCCTCAATTGTCTCATAACGACAGCCTCTGAGCTTAGGGAATAACCAAAAGTCACAGGGAGCAAGGTCTGGACTATAGAGAGGATAAGGAACTGTGTTGATGCCCATCTTGGTCAAATAGTCTGTGACAAGGATGGAGTTGTGGACTGGTGTATTGTCCTGGTGGAAACACCACTGACCCTATTAGAAGATTGCTGGCCTCTTCCGACCGAATCTCTTCCTGAACTCCCTTAAAACCTCAATATAGTAACCCTAACCCTAACACTTTAGCCAATCAACTCTGGTGTATTGACTTCCTTACTTCTCCGACATCTCTCATTATCCCTCACAGACTCCCTTGCTTTCCTTGAATCTCTTATGCCACTCAAAAACTGATTATTGGTTCATGCAAGATGGTCGAAAAGCAGTCTGAAGCATTCCATACGTTTCTGTGGCATTCTTTCCATGTTTAAAATAGAATTTCATTGCATATCGTCTTTTTAACTTTTACTCACGTCCAGATTGCATTTTTGAAATTGACCAGCTGTAACAATCAGGCTTTAGTATAGTTCATTCCAGTTCCTGTTATAGCTGTTCAGTTGAACCTGAAATCATAAAAATTGGTCATTCAACTCATATGATATATAGCAATCATCATCATCATCATCATATCGTGCTGGCAGCACGGATATCCCTGACCCTCTCTCGCCACTCCTCCCTATCATTCATCGCCCTAGGTAGGTCTTCAGGACAACAACCTGTATCCTCACATAGCTGCTGAATGTACGTTCGTGCTGGTCGTCCTGCTTTTGCGCGGCCGTGTGTGGGGATCCATAAGAGTACATCTCTTACGAGTTCATCTCTGCTTCTTCAGCAATGTCCTGCATGTCTGGTTCGCCTAACTTGAATAGTTTTCGTGATAGGGGGCAGGTGGCCGTACAGTTGGTGTCTTGTGGGGTGTTGCTGCCAGGACTTGTTCAGGATTGCACGCAGCATTCTTGTGTAATTGCCATCTAGTTTCTTCTCCAGCCGTTTTGTTAGCGTCCATGTAGTGCATCCATATAGCAGAATCGATGTGACCGCTGCCTGGAAGAAACTGCGTTTCATTTTATCGGTTAGGTCTGATTTCCATATAGTCGATAGCCTATTGATAGCTGTCCATGCTTTCGTTAACCTCGTTTCGATGTCCTTTTCGGTTGATTCGACGCTGCTTCCTAGGTACGTGAATTTGTCTACTAGTTTAAGTGGGGTTCCTTCTAGAGTGGAGATGCCCCCCGTTTGGTTATAGCACATATATTCCGTTTTGTGTGCATTAACATGGAGGCCTATGCTTGCTGCGGCTCGTTCCAGGCTATGCAGAAGTGTTTCGGCTTGGTCAGGTGTATTTGCCAGTATCGTTATGTCATCAGCGTAATCGGCGTCGGTAATTGTTGTTGTGGGGTATCTTCTGCTTCTTTTCTTCGTCAGTTCGAAGCCATTCTCTTTGATTTTGTCAATCGATGTTCTAAGTACGTAGTCTAGACAAATGATAAAGGGATACGGAGCCAGCGTGTCCCCTTGTAGTACTCCTGCTACAATGTCGAAGTATTCTGTGTCTCCATCTGGTGATCGTACTTTTACTTTAGTATTTCTATAGAGAATCGTTATTGCCGCTACGGTTTCTTTAGGTATGCCGTACGCTAGTAGGATTTGTTCCATCTTTCCTCTGTGAATGGTGTCGAAAGCCTTGGTAAAGTCGACAAATATTAATGTCACTTGTAGGTTCTTTGCCCGTACACCTTCAAGGATTCTGCGGATGGTTAGTATTTGTGAGGTCGTAGATCTATTTCTTCGGAAGCCATTTTGGTTTTTTCTAAGTATGTTGTCGATTTTGGGTTCTATTCGGTTTCGTAGTAGGGCATTGTAGATTTTGGCAGCTATGGATGTAAGTGTTATGCCTCGGTAGTTTTTGGCTAATCCGAGGTCCCCCTTTTTAGGGAAGGGGAGTATGCATCCCTTCGTCCATCTATCTATCGGATTTTGATTGTATACTGCGTTGCAGTGTCGGAGCAGTATGTCGTCGAATTGTCTGGTCTTCCATACTTCCGGGGGAATTTCGTCCAGTCCTGCAGCTTTCCTATTTTTAATTTTTCTGAGAACCGAGTCGAGTTCTCCTTGTGTGAACGGTCCAAGTTTAATGTCTAATTGTTTGCTAATTATTCTGGTGATTGGTTCATGCGTTATTTTTGGTGGGTTTCCAAGTAAGTTTTCGAAGTGCTGTTTCCACAGTTTTATTCTTTCTTGTTGGTTTGCTGCTTTAAGTTTTGCTTTGGCTGTGTTCTTTCTTCTGCTCACTTCGTTTATTGTTTGCCAGGCAATTCTAGATTGTCTATCTTCTACCGAGTCTCTAATCTTATCTATCTGATTTTGAATGTATTCTGTCTGTTCCTTTATATATATGCCTGCTAATTGATATTGTGCTGTTTTTAGTTTTAAGGCATTTGTGTTTGTTGGGTTTTTTCGATAGTTTTTGGAGGCTGTTTTCACGAGTGCACGTTTTTCTCTCACCGCTAAGGTTTCCCATGGGACTCTATATTTAGTTTTAATTTTTGTTGGAATGTATTTTGCTGCTGCCTCAAGGTGTGCATTAACGAAATTTTCGTATTCGTCGTTTGGTGTACTTTTTTCCGTCTTTTCTTGTAGTGTTTCGAATCTGTTTCTTAATTCTAATACGTATTTATCTCTGACATCTTTGTTGTTTAATAGGGCCCAGTCATAGTGTTTGGTGGTCGCTGTTCGTTTGTCGTTTTTTCGTAGGCTTAACCGTATTTTCGCTGTGACTAGCCTCCACAACACGTCAAATAGAAATGGGCAACATCTAACAGATTTCATGATAGAAAATAGATTAGCATGCCTCAATACAAACTACCAAAAAAGAGAGGGCAAACTATGGACATACACGTACGCAAACAATACTAAAGCTCAGATAGACTACGTCCTTATAAACAAGAAATGGAAGAATAGTGCATTGAATTGCGAGGCATACTCCTCTTTTGAGGGTGTGTCCACCGATCACCGAATATATAGCAATAATATACTGGATTTTCAAGAGTCTACGACAATTTTAAAAGCCCATACGAAAAAAGTCTGGAAACCTATCGTATGCACCTCATAAGTTTTATAAAGGTTACTTTGATGGTAATATTAAGAATGAAAGAATAATTAAATTGATTTTGTTGCTGTAGATATATCAGAAATTCATTTTCCTCTCTTTTCTTTTAATAGGTTCTGAATATTGTATTCAATCACATGTAAAATAAACTGAAAATAATAATTGATTCTATTCGATATCCCTTGGTTATAGACAAAAGAAAGATATTAAAGATGATATAACAGGTTCAATAAAAAAATTCCCCCACTTTTAAACTGTCATATTAAACTCACAGCAATATCGATTTTCTATCCGGAATTGTATCATTCCAACGTAATATAAAATAAGCACAAAAAGCTCCCTGTAGCAACAGCAGACTTGAAAAATAAAAGTTTCAATAGCAAATGCACGATGGGCAGAAGTTCAACTCATTATAGACTAGCAAACCTACACGGGTGAGTTCGAGTCTCATTGGGTGCCCCATTCATATGGCCTTGTGCCACATCTAAGCAAAAAGCTTAGTAAATTACTAGATAGATAGAATCATTAAGTACACCTCAATTACTTTTTAATAAAGTGTTCGTTTTTGTCCAGACAATATTATTGAGTGATATTTAACGGCATTTCAACTCGCTATGGGTTATTTTATACGTCAATGCTAAAAGAAATTGCATTTATTATTCGCTCACGATTATATATTTGTTTCTTTCTTCAGATTTTTTTTTCTAATTTTTGAAAAGGTCCTTTGAAATATGAATAATTTTTAGATAGATCTATTGAAGCCAAAATTTTAAGACCCTATCAATTAAAATTTCTCCAAACTGGAGAGGAACTGAGAGCAGTGAGTGAAAGTGTAATTCAAACTCCCCATAATCTCAAAATATATCCTTACCATTACCAGAAAGTTAGTGTTATACCAAGGATATCGTTTTTCAGAGGGGGGTCTTCTCCGCTGCAGTGGGTCCATTCAGTATATACTGAGCCCCGCCGACCTAGCGATAGATAGAGTAGAGCTCATTATTTAGTACGCCCAACTATTTCAAATCTAAATTTAAAATGATAGCATTTAATTTTACCTGCCAAGCAACATATATATAACTTGAGATTAACGTAAGCGTGCCTTTCAATTAAAGCCATGGCCAATAATTCCCTTTCACGTCATTTGTAAGTTTAATATCGGTATTTGCCATATTTTGGTAACTGGAGTCATAATTTCACAGCTCAGAATGTTTTTGCCGATGCTATAAAGGGGACGAATCACGCAAGACAGTGAGACGCTTGGTACTCTCCGTGCACTAATCCCTGGATTTGTCTATATGACTGGGAGCACTGCCGCTGAATCCTCGATTTTGGCCTACTTGACCTTGCCTGATTATCGCGGATTTTGCAACCTTAGCGAAATCCCTTCGACCATCTGATTTCTGTACTGTGATCAAATGAGCCTTCACATTTTGGACAACAAATATTTTGGTTACTTCCGCGGTGTTATGGCTTTGTTCGTATTCGTAAATATAAGTTCCCGAATTAGACTACGTTTCACGTTCATTTGTACAGACATCAAATCATACGAGGAGCGAAGTAATGCACTACATGTCAGGGCACCAGCTACCACAATACTACCAACTACAGCGTGTACCAACCACAGCTTTAACTGCTTTGGTCACAAGATATACGTAATGCAAGCTAGTATGTACTAAAATATTGCAAAACGTTTGACTCACATTACTAGTATACATTTCTTTCTATCAGAAATACTGAAGTAAATGCTAGTAGGTTTGAATGTCGATGAATTCACCAATTTTCCTTCACCGTAAACCACGAAGGGGCAGTTTTCTTTAGTTTAAGATTCATTTATTGAAGCCATAATAAGCACTATTCAATGCTTATTTTTTAACAGTTCATCCGAAGCATCGACCTTATGTTCTAAGCGTATCATATTTCTAAATAACTTGTCCAGTTTATCTTTCCTCCCGCTAACATTTTATATTATGTCCTGAGATGAAAGATTAATGTGGTCTATATTGCAAAGGTTTAGGTCACGAACATTATTAAGTCACATTGAATTGATATGTCTAAAGTTCAAACGCCAACACAGATATTTTCTTTCCCACTGCTTGTCTATAATAAACATTTCTTTAATCTACAAGCCTACAAGAAGGTCGGAAGAAGAGAGTTTCCAATTTCTCTCAAACGGCCACTTTCAATATTAATTATTTTCAGAGGCCCTCGCAATTTAATTTCCAATCAAAAATGGACAGGGAATCATAAACTGAGACGTTAGTACCGTTATGGATATAAGATATTTGCTAGGGTCAGAATTTGACTGCTGTGTTCCAAATGAAGTTAATAAAGGTAGCTGAGATCTCGACGGGTGATGATGTTAAAACTGACAACAGTCTGGTTAGATTTATCAATAAAATATACGTCAATATGCCATGTAGCGTTCGCAGCGATTACATATATTATAAATTAAAGGCAATTGTTTTTGGCTGTAGTGCCTTTTCGACAGGCGTTTCTGCAAATCCGACAAATGATAGAGAATTTGAACTTTATCAAATACTTCATGATTAATGACAATGTCTACTATGCATCAATTTGTCACCCCTTAACACTTTCAGTAAGGATCAGAGTGTATTATATGTGCTTGAGAAAATCTCACAGTTATTTAAGAATATATAAGTTAAATGTTTATAATTTTGAAGAATATATAAGTTAATAAGGATGTAGTAAGTAGGTTTTTGGAAATTATAAAATTATTTTGAAAGATGTTGATGAAAATCTAATTATTTCCAAGTGTATTAAAGTTACAATTTCCTCAAATATGAATACAAAATCAGAAAACCTTTTCTCCAATACATAATCCACACAAAAAAAAAACTTGGTAAATTAGTATATATTATTTTAAACCGATGATACAAGGGCTATATTATTTCTAGAAGAGGATTACACCCTTGAAAAAGATAATAAAATTTATAATTTATCACCAAATTCAACAACATTTAATTTCAGGATGTGTGTGTGTGTGTGTGTGCGTGTGTGTGTGTGTGTGTGTGCGCGCGCGCACATGCATTTAGTTTTAATTTCAGTAAAAGTGAAGCGGCAATTTACTTTTTGATTAGTTCGATGACTTAAGAATAATGAAACACGTTTCTAAATAGCAAATTTTATAATATTTCTAAAATTATCATGTTTTCTTCATATCTGTCTGTCTATCTCTGGTTGCCCTCGAACTGAAATTTAGAAAGAAGATTTCGAATACTTAATTCAAAGAATTGCCAGGAACTTCTGTCATTTAGACTATTAGTTATGGAAATATATGACTTCTTCATCATTATTATCTTGTTTTGAACAGCACTGACCTAATCTTTTTATCTCTTCAAATATAATTCTATACGTTGGTCTACAGTTTGCACTGATTACAGTAGTCGGTACGTTACAAAAAATCGCTGGTGATAGTGTCGATAGGAATGTATCAAAATCATTTCTTGATCTGGGTTCATCTGATATTACTTATCAGAAACAGGACATAGTAATCATATATTTGGGATATGCCAGAAAGAGCTGGGTTTACTACAGAAAAGTTAACACACACTTCGAACTGGGGATGAGCTAGATATTCACGCATTTTAACCCTTTGAACAGTTTTCCACCTAGTGTATATATTTTTTCTGTTTTTTTTTTAAATAATGAGTCAATATATACGAATAGTTAACTGGCTATTATATATATATATATATATATATATATAGTATATATATGCGTGTGTGTGTGTGTGTGTGTGTGTGTGTGTGTGTGTGGTGTGTGTGTGTGTGCGCACGTGCGCATGTGTGAGTGTGTTTGTGTTTATGTGTGTGTGTGTGCGTGCTCGTGCGCGAGTCAGTGTGTGTGTTTGTGTGTGTATATATATATATATATATATATATATATATATATATATATATATGTATATATATATATATATATATATAATATATATATATATATATATATATATATATATATATATATATATGTCATTACAGCACGTGAAATAAGCGAATTACCTCTGCGATGTGGAGGCGTGCTTCCTCAAATTGTTATCGTCGTAGGAAAGTTAATCATCTATCCAAGTTCAAATCCTAGACGTGGCTCTTTGCGTTTCACACTAATTCCCTTTAGGACAGTATGAATTCGTCTTTCGCCTTTACTTCTATGAATAAATAGTCGTGTTGACTTCTTTTACCTTGGTTCGACAACTATCCTAGGAAACAGAAAACTTAAAATTCAAATGACCAAATCATCTGGGGCTGCAGAATACACCGATTGTATCTCTGCAGAAAAGTAAGACTCCCCAGCGAGAGTCCTGGATATGATACTAGACAATCTGATGATGAGGCTTCAGTAATGCTTAAGCTTTGGAAGATGCGGTGAACCAATTTATTGTAATTGCTCCCTGGTCCACTTTGACTCGAAGCTGTAGCACCTGATAGGGTCCTATATATGGATCAAAAATAAAGTGTGTACTTAGGCTAAACTGGATTGTTTGAAATAGAACTGTTTTTACATTCAACTGAGTGTAAACAAATAACAATGCTCTTATGCTTAACTGAATTGATTCAAATAGAACTATTTGATCATCTAACTGAGTGTAAATGAATGATTTTGGTTTAATTGAATTATTAGTGATACGTAGCATTACTTGAAAACATTAAACAGTATCCAAACAAATGATTACTTATAAATTGAATAATTCATATAAGAAATGTGTGGAACCATTTAATTGTGTGGGAAAAAGAATGTGCTAAGGTTCATTTGTTATCACCAAAATGTGTATAGAAACCATATATTTAATGTAAATATTGAAAATGATTGGTCATTAAATAATCTACAATGGCTGATATGCCATAAACCACACCTAACTGAACTAACAAAATCTAAAGTCAAACCAAGTTAAAATTTGTAACATCCTGCCGGCTTTTTTATAACGTATTTTTATGGTCCAGGATAGCCTTTCTCGAATTTTCTTGATCGCAAGGATATTTTTTCTCAAAGTTAGTTCCTTAAAAGCTCAGGATTCCGTGTGAAATATCTGGGATTCCGTGATTCACGGCGTATTTTATGAAAAGTTAGTAAAATTATACTATATATGAAAACAAAGTATTTTATAGTTTATTCAAGGGAAGATATTTTTTTTTTGTTTTTATTGAATGAATCATGCTTAATTTTTCGAGGGAAAAAGTGAAATGCTGTCCGAAAAAAATGGCATGGGTTACGACGTTTTGAAAAATGATGTGAGGTTTTCCTCAAAAAGTTGGAGATGCACTGCACTTGAATTTAGCAAATAAAGAATTAATACTGTGTGAAAATAAGTTAACTGATGATGTGGGAATGCAAAAGATGTTCAAGCTCAGATAAAGTCTATGTTTTCGGGTACGGACTTTAAACACAATCATTTACTAACCATATTAAAAGATTTGTAGAATATGCTATTTTAATTAATTTGTTCTATACAAGAATAAACTTAGAAAGCATTTAAATATTTGTGACTGTGCATCTCTTTATGTTTGTACGTTATTGAAATTTGGATTATAATAATTGTTCAATATCCACATTACATAAATCGATAAATTCTTAAAAAATCTCTTATAAAATAAACATATGATCAATGGATGCATATGTTCTGGAAACGGGCCTTGTCAGTTGAATAATTGCAATCCCGAAGATTGCATGACATGTAATTGTTACTTTTGCAAACTGCTGGTTTCAAATTGCGTGTCATTGTAATTGAATTCAGTTTTAAGGGCAAAACGATTCGTGATTATATTTCCCCTCATTTCTTAACACAGGAGAATTTAACAGTATATTTTATAAGTATTAAATCACATAATTAATGGGCATTCATGAAACTTTGACTGATTCTCCTGATTTCTTCTTCTTCTTCTTCTTCTTCTTCTTCTTCTTCTTCTTCTTCTCTTCTTCTTCTTCTCTCTTTTTTCACCAACACAGGCATCAGCGAGAACGTGCGTATACACAAACGTATGTTTGTATATATATATATATATATATATATGTATATATATATATATATATATATATGTGTGTGTGTGTGTGTGTGTGTGTGTGTGTGTGTGTGTGTGTGTGTGTATGCGTGCGTGTGTGTGTGTGTGTGTATGCGAGTTTATGAGTGTATGCCTACATGTCCTTATGTGCGTCTGTGTGTGTGTGTGTGTGTGTGTGTGTGTGTGTGTGTGTGTGTGTGTGTTTATATACATCTTTATATCAATCTCAGTAGATAATACATATCCCTTTAGTTGGATGTATACACATATGCAGAGAATTAAACATGTGTGTACTTACGTTTACGTCTATACATACATGTATATATATATATGTGTGTGTGCAATGTATATAAACACATTATTTGCAACAGATAAGGTCGAATCTATGGGCCAGATAGAACTAAACTGCGTACTTATGCTAAACTGAATTGATTGGAATACAACTGTTTTTCCATTTAGCTGTGGGTAAACGAAAACTGTTCTTATGGTAAACTGAACTGTTTAAATAGAACTGTTAACTGTTTTTCCATTTAACTGTGGGTAAACAAAAACTGTTATTATAGTAAACTGAACTGTTTAAAATAGAACTGTTAACTGTTTTTCC